>CAEFZY010035309.1:0-12403 GCA_903066815.1 Brachyrhaphis roseni
CTTGAAAATTATACTGACCATCATTTGCATTGACCATTTAAGAAAATCTGAGAAAATATCACTTGCATAATAATTTGAAACACGGTGTAAAAGGTACTCTAATGAAGTTTTTGCATTAACATAATGTTCTTGAAAATGCAACAATTTTAAAGAACAGTAAAGTAACACCACCTTTCATTGCTTACATTTGTACTTTCACTGTGTCCCTTTTAATCAGTCACCACCAATCAAGAAATTTATAGTGAGATCTCACTCCTGAACTCACTCAAAAGTGGTTTTTATCCCATTTGTCCTAATATAAAAACACAAAGGCTTTCATAAAGTTTCTTCCATGTGCTGTGACTTTTTTGCCTTTGCCATCAACTTGTGTGAGACTGTGTATGTGATCAAACTCCAGCACAGAGCTCATGTCTGCTCTCTTACGTCTTAACACTCTGGTATTAAAGTAAACCTTCTCATTATAATAACAACTTCCTAATTTATCCTTTCAACTCCAGTGATTTGTGCAATGCCAACTCTGTTTATCCGAAGCTTATGACAGCTAAAGTGTTGATGACTCTCAATCTTGAGGCAGAACTTGTGTGTGTAAATAAAACGGGGGGGAGGGGACGAGAGTACACACTGTCGCTACACTGTGAAATATTATTTACAACGGATCCCAGCAAAGGCAGCGTAATGCCTCATGAGACCTCTGAGCTAATCTCATTCCAAAAACCATAAAACAAAAGCGCTGTAGTTTCGAAGCATTAAGATCAAATGTAAAACAAAATCTCACATCAGAGTTCTTCTTTCTAAAAATTCTTCTGTCTTTTCATAAAAACATGAACTGATTACTCAATTAAATGACACTTTGAAATAGCTTCAAATGACAAATGTGGTATTTCAATGTTACATTCGTGATACAAGATATTGTTACACCTCAAACAGTTTAATAAATGTCATCTTGCAAAATATCTGCTGCAAAAAGCCAGACTGCATGACTGCATGGCCACTGCTTCCTGTGGGCTTATAGAGAACAACAATCAGTTCTAACCCTTTAGGTTCTGTGTTTAAACCTCCAGATTTAGTTTAATTTTTAATCTGTGTAAGACAAAAAAAGCAACAATAATAAACACTAAATACGTAAATACCATGTCTGTGTTCCTAAATATTGTCAATCTTTTAATGTAGATGTGTTAATGTAGATAATCTTGATATAAACATTGTGCTTTCCAGCACTGATGGTGATAATGGAAGATCAGCTGATTGAACACTTGTTCAAAACAGTTTAAAAAAATCTAAATGGTCTTTTTATGGTAACTGCTCACTGGAATACTACATACATTATATTTTTTAGATAATCTGTCTGCATACCTAACAATCTTATACAAACATTTTGTAAAATAGTTCAGAAATTATTAATAAGATTCGTTGTTTACGGTGGTGCTGTTGTAATTGTCTATGCTGTCAGTGCTGCACTGACTGCTGTCTTCTGTCTAAATTACTGTGTGCTCAGTACTACTCAACAGAAATAGATGTTGAAATTACTTGAAGCGTTCCCTTGAGGTAATTAGTTTAGTTAGATCTGGAATGGAATGTCCTGTGTTTTAAATAGAAATGTTTCAACAGAGAAAATAAAAACAGATTTTCAAGTAAACCTTTAAGCAACTCTATTTATTCTCCTCAGTTGAATTTTCATTTCTTTATTGCTCAAATCTTCTGTGTTGGAATCAGCACGATGCTGTAGACCAGCCAATTGTTTGGTCTACAATCAGTTGTGGTTTGGAGTTTTTATTGTTATTTTTGTTCATCACATCATCACTGTGATGGGCTGTGGGGCACTACATTGTGTTTAATTCTGTCAAAGGCCATTTTCTAAGTGCATTCATCTTTCATGTTGGAACTTCCTTCCTGTCATTCAGTGTTGATGTCAGCAGTGCTATTTCAAGCGCACATCACAGCCAGTCAGAACTGTTTTTTTTTTTTTTTATTGAACTGCTTAGGGACTCTGTAGTGGATGAAACCCAGAAACGGTTGCATTCATTTATCTATATCAAGAAAACAATATGAAGAGTATTCAAACTGAAAAAAAAAAGAGTTCAGAATGCCCTAGTGTATCACACAAAGTGTACCAGAAACCAATGAAACACCAAATTAAATTAAATAACTTAGTGAGTTAGTTAAAAAAAAAAAACCCAACAACTATTGCATGACTTTATTCAGAGTTTACTGCTGAGACTCTTAGGTAAAGGCTGGGTTATGTAAAATGTGCTGCTGTGCTGATGGAAAGCTAAACATGCTTTTATGATTTGCTATGTCTGCCAACAAGCAGCGATCTGGGCAGCGTGTGAGCAGAAGCAAACAAATTAAATCATAAAAAGAGTTTAGTGTCAGTGTTCAGGAGTGGGTGTCGCCCCCGTATGACTTATTCACAAGTTTAACAACAAATGTGATATTCTTGGTTTTAAAGTCAAAATGATCTAAGGTCACCTAAGATGCATAGATTTAATATGACTTAATAAGTAAATTTGTCTTCTTGGTTTAAATTTGAACAGTCTACTAATTTTCTCTGAAAAATTAAGTGTCGTGTTATGAAATGCTGCCTGCTTGGTTGTGCTTCTTCATTCAAAAAACAATTTAGTTGCATTAACGTTAATGTGTGCTGACTGAAGCTGGTGGCAGAAGATGTCACCACAAAAGCATGTGAGCTCTCTTTAACTAACAGGAAAATAAGGTGACAGAATATCTGTGGGAGTCTGTCTCTGTCTTTTTTTCTCTTGTTGAGCCCATTGAGCTGAGCTTTATGCAGTAACCTCAGAGGGAACTCTAGCCTCCTGCTAGAGTTGCTCTGCAATAAATTAGATTTACTTTACTGTCCTAAGTGTCTATTACGTTCAAGACTAAAAGCTAGTGGTCAAGTACAGATTTAAGCTATTTTTCTTATTTAGAAAACATTAGAGAACATTAAGGATGACAAAGGAGTGGGGCAATTTCTGGCTAGGTCTTCTCAGCTGCTGCACAGTGTCAAAGCACATCAGCCATTAGAAAAAAAAAAGAGCTTATCCTTTTAAAGCATTCATTTGTATCTCGAAACCCATTGTCTATGCAGAGAGGCTGGTGCCTGTCTGCCGTGGAGATTGAGAAAATGGCAGGTTGCACTCTGGACAGGTTCCCAGTCTGCACAGTGAAACAACTACACACTCCAGTGTGAGTGTCTAGATCAGCTAACTTAAGAGTCATGTTTTTGGATTATGGGGGGAAGACAGAGAGGATCCACCCCAACTTCCTGCAGAAAGGCCCCAGACCAGGAGTCGAACCCAGGACTGTGCTGCAAGGCTACAGTGCTACCATGTGACTTACTGTGCAGCTGGTAGCACTTTGGTAAACCAACTGTGGCATATCTAATCTTATTTTTCCCTCCTTTCTTTATTTAGTTTTTTTCCTGAGGTTTTCCAGGTATGTGCTTCACAGACATTATTTATGGCCCTTGAATGTATCTTATTGCAACAAACGTCAAAGTACCTCTTTCCCCCGTTCTTGTTCTATAAACAGCTGACACTTAACCAGATTGTATCAAGCACATCTATTAACATCAACTTCAAATTTTGTCAAATTCTCAGTAGGATTAACTAAAGTTCTTGACTTTGATTGGGCCATTCTAACACATGGATATGCTTTGATCTAAAACATTCAATTATAGTTTAGTTTTTATTCCAGCCTCACTCTGTACTGTATGTAGCTTCATCCGTCTTCCCATTAACGAACTGCTCCCTGTGGGTCGGAGGTCAGTCTCTGATGCCTTAGGACTTTGTCTACAGCAATTGAGTTTCCACTTCTTCCTGTTGTGGTGAGGAAAGTGCTGTGAGAAGAAGAGAAGCTTTCAACTTATTGGTTTGTCTAATGGTGACCACTCACCTATCGACACATTTATGGATCATGACCAAAAGAACCAGATCCTGGACAAAAGTAGCTGGAATAAAGCTACCAAGAGTAGTAAAGATAGATCAACTATTCTTTAAAGTTTACCAAAACTTCAACATACACCTGGTTGCTCTGTTCTTTGGACTTTATAATAGTGTTTCTCCAATCCGCATAAAAAAATTGGGGATTTTTCTTGTAAACATTTTGTCTAAACTATGATCTACCAAGAGTGGGTCTCAAAATTAGAATATAATACATTGAATATTTGTGATTTTAAGTTCTCAACATGTGTTTTGATATCAATGTGATATTGATATCATGTGATCTCCAGGAAATTAAGAAAAACCTCTGACGAAGTTGCTGATCTCACAGAGTCTTTATCCAGCTCGCTGCTCATGCACTGTTTGCTATACATTTTGTACTGGGAAAATGAACACACACAGGCACCACATATTGAAACACGTGTAAACAGTATGCAGCAGCTTCAAAGTGAACCCGGTAAACTATGGGGCTTAAAGAAAGCGATCACCCGTCAAAGAGTTAAACAAAGAAGCCTTAGCAAAGCACAGCAGCCGACATACGCAGAGCTCCAGCATAAACATATGGACTTTAATCTTTTTTAACTACTGTATGTGCTGCTGTGGAAAAGGATGTGGGACATATAACTACCCTTATGTTTACTATTACAAATGGCATTTATTGGCCACAGCATGTGAAAAAAAAAAAAATACTTTGAAGCTCATTTTGATGAGTTCGTTAGACTGTCACTGTTGAATTGATAATGGCGTAATATACTTTCAGGGGCTGGTTGGAAAGACTTTTTATTTTTTTGGAAGGTCCATTTTCAAATGTTCACATTTCGTTGACATAAGACATACGACATCTTTGTCAGAGGTTGCACAACTTTATAATATAAATTAGCATTTCACACTCTGGCTGTAATTTGTTTGTGGTATCTGTGATTTCATCCATTGCCAGGCATCAACAGCCAAACTTTACATCTGAATTATTTTGTGAATAATCTCTTTCTTTAACTAATAGCATGCAATCTAGCTACTAATAAGACAAAGGGAACATATTGAATAAGACCATGGGAGTCAAATCAGATTAATGAACAAACTATGACAAAATGAAAGTGGAATATTAAAATTTTTTTCAAAACTACCTAAGAAGAGGAGGGAGGATCAAGACCTAAGCAAAAGGAGAGGTCAGGCGACTGTCCAGACTCAGACTGCCCCACCACCTTTTAACAATAGGTCATAAAACTCCACCTGCAGAGGGCTAACATTTACCCTAGACAAAGAAAATCAACAGTCAACACAAGGTCTGACGCCTTGTGTTGACTTCAAAGTAAATATGGATTGAGAAATTAAGAAAAAAAAAAAAGGGAAGCTGTCATCCCGGCTAGAACCTCTGGTACTTTGGGTTGGAAAAACCAAGGCAAGTGTCCTTCTTGTCCAGGAATGGAGAGGTCACCATCGCAGGCCTCTGTATGTCGACGTGTCAAGAGACTTTCTCGTTTCTATAGGAACGCAGAAATGTAGGGTTTTCAAACTGCTTTCCATACGCTCAATAGTGAACGCTTTGAAGGTTTTGAAATAAATCTTCTTCCTGGCCAGCATGTTAGAAGAAAAACGTTCAGAACTCTTGTGTCTCAATTGGAGGTTGACTCCTAAGACAAATCTTTGGGAATCAGTTCTTATCTGATCACCTTTGAGCTTTACTGCAGGGGTTGGGGGAGTTTTGGCAGTGATGTCTCCAGCAGAAGGAGTGCTTGGAGATGCAATTTGGATAATACTTGGACAAAAATGGAATACAACACAGAACAATGGGCACTAATCAAAAACAAATTCTTATATAAACAACATAAAGGAAGGCTTATTTAATGTTAAAGCTCTATTCAGCACTGATATTGTGAAAACAGCCATACATTTTAAAAACCTTATGTATTCATTTAATCATTATTCGGGAATCATTTACGTCAAATTGATCAAAATCATTCATACAAATCATCAGGAAGAAGGATGATTTAGGAACAGTAATGATTTAAAACTTAACTATTTTACTTAATGTTAGTTGACCTGACCAATCCTCTTCTTTTCACACAGCCTGAGGCTGTCCTCATTTAGAGACTGATAGCCATGACCTCCGAACTCAGAAGAAACTGAACCCTCCAAAACTTTTTTACCTTTCTTATAAACTAGGTCATGAAAATAAGACACGCTGACTCCAAGTCTGACTTTAGTTTGTTTTTTGGCCTTCTGTTCTCCCAATAGAGCATAAATGCTGCAGCTGATCAGCTTTTAATCCTATTATTAAAATTTTTCAACTTATCAGTGAATAAGTTCTTAGATGGCAATAAATATTTTTCTGAAGTTTCCGAATGTTGCAAACAGTCTTTTTCTACATAAACAGCTTTCTGGTTCAATTATTCATAGATCACTGCAAACAATCATGTGGTTGCATGTCTCTCTGCGTCACATTCTCCCTGACTGAAAGGTCGAGTATTTAAACATTTTTCCTGCACATCACCTCAGGTTATGTAAAAAAAAAAGCTAAGATTTGTTTTGAACTTCAGACATATGCCCTTGTGTGCTCCTGAATGTTTAAAAGAAAAAGATGCCTACTCTTCTTGTTAGACATTTGATGCTTTCAAAAAGAACATGTTAGCAGCATCTAGTGAAGGATTTAAACAGATCTGAAAAAAATTTAAAAATCCAGTATTTCATTGTGTGGAAAACAGTCTACAAGTGAGGGACATTTAAAACAGCTGCCAGCATGCCAGATGTTGTTGTTTAAGCAAGTTCAGCCTGAAAGTGGACAAGAAGATGTTAAAAAAAATAGTCTCCAAAACCCCTTAATGTTATCATGGGACCTACAGCAGGATACTGCTACTGTAGATATGAAGGTTCCTGCCTGTACAAACAGAAAGAGACTGGACAAATGTAACTTTCATGGGAGGTGGGCAAGGAGGAGACCTTTGCTCTCTAATAAAACTGTGAAGGTCAGACTACAGTTTGCCACTTTAGTTGACAAAGACCAGATATTTGGAATAATGTCCTTTGAGCAATAAATTTGATATATTTGGATACAATAACAGGGGACATCCTTGGATGAGGTCCAAGTACAGCATATCAGGTAAATAAACTCATACCATTTGGTTGAGGTCAAGTCTGGTTTTATGATGATTTGCTGCCACCGGTCCTGGCAATATCATAAAATCTACCAGGAATTTTACCATGTGTCACAGACTGTCTTTACAAACATTCAAGCTGTAGTAAAACTGTTCCCGGCAATTTGACAATGACCCAAAACATATCAGTAAATTCATCAAGAATTAATCAAGAAATGGTAGGTCAAAGTCGGAGTCATAGCCCAGATCGTAATCTCATTGAGACTACATAATCTCGTGGAGAAACAGGCTAAATATGGAAGAACCCCCTCAAACATCTCACAGCTGAATGTGAGATCTGGGCCAAAGTTTCCTCGGACTGATGTCAGAGACTCAAGGAAGGCCATAACAAGTGTCTTACTGAAGTATTTCACCCAAAGGGGGTAAGACTAGCTATTACAAGGTAAGGTAATAGCTTTTCTTCACCAGTAATGCACATTTTGTTGATATCTCTTGTTTGATGATTAACACAATCTCAGCTTTTGTTGTTTCAGTAAAACCAAACATTAGACATGAAGTTGTGAGCAATTCTTCATAAACAACTAAGTATTTAATGGTGTGCCTTAATTTTTACATATCACTGCAAACATAGCTGTAAAATACAGTGTGTAATCTTTCTCAGTTGTAATTTAGCACCTCCTTCAGAAGCCACAGATGTAGGCAAGTTGCCAGGTAAGTTAGTTCAGAAATCTCATGAAGGTTCGTTCAACCTGAGCGAACGTGTGATGCTCATTTACAGGCAGTTCCAGGATTTGCTATAGGAACACAAAGACTTTAAGGTTTAGAAAAAGATGGAAGACTTCATTACCTGGACCAAAACAGACAAATCATGCAGAAGTCAGCTTCAACCACAGAGGAACGTTGCAACGGAGAAAGGAGGAGGGAAAAGTTGAATTCAGGTAACAGGCAACGACTACAGCAGGCAACTGCCTCAGGATTGAGACAGATGTGACTGTATCAAATTTTTATTATATTTCACTGCATTAGTGGCAGAGGAGATGCTCTGATTAGCATTCAAACCCTGTTATCTAGAGCCATAACTTTTACATTTTCTTTCTGCAGTTACTCTGAAGCAAAATTAAAATCTCTTAAAAGGGTAAAATGAAATAAGTAGGACATGCTTTGTTTATTTTAAACTTGTGAAACATACACCCTGCAGAAGCTTGTAGCTGTTTTCATTTGTTCCTTGAATCAAAAGTGCTGCAGAATATTCCGGCATGGACAGTTTAAATCCTTACATTTCACTTTGACTGGAGGAGGGAAGCGCCTCATAAATACTGCAGAGCAGAAATCTAGGATTTTTAACTCTTCAAACCAGGTTGACTTTTAAATGTTTAAACTGGCATGCATGAAGAACCAAAGAGTTTTGACATGGAAGTTCAGAGTAAATTTAAAAAGTCCATAGCAGGATTGTTTTAAGAGTTAAACAGCTACTCCTATCAATAAGTTTTTATTTCGGCAAGATTCAGTGGAGATTGAATGGTGCTAAATAGTAACAGGAGAAAGCTGGCCTGTGTCCTGGAAAAAGTTCCTGAAGCTACACTGGTTTCTCTAGATTTTATGTCCTTCAATAAAGAGTTTGCCTTCTAGAAACAGGATTGTGGCTTCATAATTCAATAACTTTTCTTGGAAACATCATGCCTTGACTGAGGTCTTTATTGTTCCAAATGTTTAAACCACAGAAAAAACTCAGATCTAGAGTTTAAATCCTCTCACTAAGCACGCCTCTGTGTGTGCATGGTCACTAAGACCAGCGACAAATATATGCTCCCCTGCTTAAGAAGACTAAAGCACGTGAAACTGTTACTAATTACCATTTAATCTAGTTTCCATGAAGAAACTCATGCACCATTACTCTGAGAAAGGTCACAAAGAAAAAGGAAAGGGGAAAAAAAGAGCAGTCGTGCATATCTGCATGTTTTTCCTGTTACCGTCGATCGTGCAGCATTCACTTCTCTGTCGTTTCCTCTTTTTGTGTCAAATTGCTCTCCCTTTTCTCATTTGACTCTCCAGCACTGTCACTTTGTTCCTCAATTAATTTTTCCTTTAATTTGAAGTTTCTCTCTTTTGAGAGAGTTATTATTTCTGAAGGGGGAAGGTCTCAGATTAGCTTTCAGGTTGATGGACTTTTAAATTTAGAACAAAGCCTTGGGGGCTGGCTTAGCACGTTGAATCAGGTGTTAAACTAAAATGGCACAAACTACTGTTCAGAAAAGCAGCATGCATATCATAATGGAAGACAGATAGATATTACATACAAACATTCTAATATATTTTCTTTAGTTTATCATTTTTGTGCTGTATTTGAAAGATTTCAATGGCTTAAGATCTAAACTGTTCATTTTCATGACACGGGAAGTCAAAATGGGACAGGAAGGTTGCTGCTGAGGATGTGGTCATGGGCTGTGAAAGTTGGTAAAACAGCAGCTTCACACCTCGATGGGCTGCTTGTGGCTTCTGAAAATGCTCACAGCTCGATTTTTTTTTTCTATTTTCGTGAGGATCCCTGATGCTATAAATTTGTGTAATTTATTTACGTTATCGCAAGGATTGTATAAATGTAAAGGCACTTGTTTGGATTAGCCCGGCCAATGCTCCCGCACAACAGAGTGCCACACGTTACATTTTCATCTGGTGAAGTGGCAAGTTTTGTTTGACTGTGGATGTGAGCCAGTCAGCACAAAGTATTTTACGACGTCACAGTTGAGGTTCAAGGAGAGGCCAAATACTGCTTGGCTATGTAAAAAAAAAATGCCTCTGTTTTAAAGGGATAACCCAAACATGAGTTCTTCAAATGACTACACTGAAAGAGTTTGAATAGGAGGTGGCTGTGATGTTTCTCTTTATAGAGCCTTTATGATAAGTGATGAAAAAACCTTGTCATAACCACGGTTAGCCACACGGGTTCACTTAAATCTGGTAATCTGATGGACGCAGCAGCATGGTGGCTGTTTATTTTGATGTTTAGAGTTGCAGCTGAGCCATGGAGTTCATGAAGTGTGCTCTTCCAGGGCAAAAAGAATACACTCTTCTGAGATCCACTGCATGATAAATAAATGACAACACCTGTGCTCCACTTTTGACTTCTGTAGGTTTCCTGGCAACAAATGTGCTGCACAGGAAATGCTTTTCCTCTCTGTTCCTGTCTCTAATTTGAAGGAACTAAACAGGGTCAGCTCATTCAGATTGAATGTGTTTTGCTTCGCCTGCATATTTTTATACTGCATTTTATTGATGTTTAATGTTTTGGAAACTGGATGTTTTAAGTCAAACCAAACTCAGATTCCTTGTTTGTCCACACAATCATGACCAACGAAGCTGATTCTGATTACTTATGGTTAGCAAATTTAGACTGACAAACCAACAGTTCCATAAAAATATTAGCACTCAGGGAAGAGTAAGCAATAGTAAAGTGCTCTATCTGGAGCAAAGAGAAAAATGTATAGAAGCTGCTGTCATGGTGGAGCCCTGCTTCTTAATCCTTCGTACCACGAAACTGAGCTAACTAATCTGTGGCTGTGATGTTAGATCATACTGCAACATAAGAAAATTTGCCCTCGACCGCATGTTGATTTCCTTTCAGCATTTTAAATATTTTCTCTGAGTGTAGTGTAAAGGGTTTTTTCTTAAATGTGCAGCTTGATGTGGAGGTAAATGCCAGCAAAATCTCAGCTAGAAGACTTAATTCATTTACTGTGCCAAATGCAACCTCTAGGCTGCATCTTCATTTTGGCCCAGTAACCTACTTTTTTCTAACGTGTCAGCAGTGGCGGGGAAAACACTGCACAGCCTGCAAAGCATAGGATTTGATAGCAGTTTAGATGGATCACCATGTGGACCAATACATACATTCCCCATCTGAATTCAATAGTTTTCATGTATTGTTTTGCAACACTGAATAAAACAGAAGAAAAGGTTACTAGTCTGCTGTGACGGACCATGGATTGTTGTGTTTCTCTAGTCACTCAATGATGTGCATATAGAGTTCCCTAATGCCAGTTATGACTGCATTTGCTACCAAATATTTGAGTATTTGGTAGCTACAAAATTCAATATAGAATATATTGAATAACAATTTGCTAAATGACCAAGACATAGTTTATTGGATGTCCAGCATTTACTCCTCTTACCATTACAGTAATAAATCCAGCTGTACAACTTAGGATATGGTTTTATGACCTCACTTCTCCACAGCTACATTCCTGACCTTTCTGCTTTGTTTTTTGGTCTTCAAGATGCACTTATGTGTAATTTATATGTTGTCTTTGTGGCACATTTTAAGCTTCGTTCGCAATACTGTATGTTGTTTTGATGTTGTTGATGTAAAGAAAGCTTGACAGTCTTGAAATGCTCTTATAAATAAAATGTATTATTATTGTTTTGTTCACCAACATTCTCTGGCAAATGAGGTATTCACAGAGAGCAGCCAGATTAATATTGAAGTCAAGTTTGACGTTGGTGCACTTTGTTTGCTAATTTGCTGACTTTGGATGGCAGTGTTGCACTGGATTTATTACCCTGATATTAGAGTAGATACAAGCACATCACATGTTTCAGATTTTTATTTGTCATAAAAAAAATTACAACTTCCTCTTCCTTCTACGTTACAACATTTTGCTACTTTGTGCTGATTGGTCAGATAAAACTTAAATAAAATATCCTTTGTGGCTCTACCATGACAAAATGGGAAAAAGTTTAGCTTACTTCAAACATCTTTTCATAGATACCAGTGAAACTAAACATTGATAGTTTCCTTAGATTTGCTGCACACATCCTGCATTTATCAGAGCTTTCTCTCTGACACAGGTCTTTCATCAAACAAATAGTATTACATGTAAAATCCAAACCTTATCTAATAAAGTCATCTTTTTGTTATTTTCACCTAAAATACAATGTGATTTGATGACCTCCTTTCCTGCTTTCATCGATGCAAAATAGATTATTGCTGCCCAGATGGCTCTTTTTGTCCCTCGTGCCTGTCAAAAAAGATTTTTCTTCTCCTCGTGTGACCTTTACAGAGTCTCTGGCTGCTGAGCAGACTGGGTCTGAATATCATCAGTGATATTTTATGTTGCTGCCCTGTTTCACAGTTGTTTCCAAGCATGTAGAAAAAGGTTGACATTTCCATAAATAAAACAGATTTGAAGAGAAACACAATGTTAACTCAACCAATTAATATGTGTGTGAGCTTTGAACGATGAAGAAAGTGAGTAACGAGATGCCAACATCAATATTTAATTCGCACTTTATGCAGGATAGATAGATAGATAGATAGATAGATAGATAGATAGATAGATAGATAGATAGATAGATAGATAGATAGATAGATAG
>CAEFZY010035311.1:0-10855 GCA_903066815.1 Brachyrhaphis roseni
ACAGTTTAACAACTTCTCTCTGGGGTGTGAATACTAAACCTAAGATACAAACTAGTAAAACTGTTAATGTAAGAATAATAACAAAACATAATTTTTCTGACAGAGGCTATGTCTGCAATGAGTTCTGTTATTTGTTTATTTATATATTTTAATTATTAAATGATTAGGGAAAACTTTCAAGTCAACCAAAAACATTGTTTTTATTGAAAGATAACTATATCCATTGTATTTTTCTTTCCACCAAAAACTAATGAGAGCCCCATCAGGACTGCTCTACTGAAATCCTACACTCCACAATTTTTGCGACCAACATATCAACAATGTGTACATTAAACATATCAACATTTGTTTTCTGTACTAGAAAGTCACTTTCAATAATTGCATCTTAAGGAATTTGAACTACACTCCTCAGAAGCAAGAAACCAAAGCCCATCTCTCTCCAGTCAAATCAGGTTCATCAGGAAATTTATAAAAGGACACAACTTTTAACTCACTGCTGCATCCACTTCAGAGATTTTAGCAATTTGTTTGTGCAGTAGATGCAGTTCTATTGCAGGCCTTGTATCTACTCCTATTTAAAATAAAACATTTCTATCGGTCATTCTTAATTTATAAGGCACTTTTAATTCACAGAGAAGTCAACATAAAGTGATTTACATTAGATTAAAACATGAGGTAATGAAAAGCAAAGAATAAAATAAATTAAGAGTGTAATAGGTCTAGAAAAAATACACAAATGTTTACTGTTCATTCCATTTCACCATTTTTATTTTTCTCTGGTCAGAATGTGACTGCCAACCCGCGGCCAACAGCCCAGGACCTGGCTGGCTTCTGGGACCTGCTGCAGCTATCTATCGAGGACATTAGCCTCAAGTTTGATGAGCTCTACCATCTCAAGTCCAATGACTGGCAGCCCGTGCCGTCTGGGGTCGCCCAGTCGTCCCCTGAGCGGAAGGTACTTCCCACCCATGCTGCCCAGTGCCCTGGCTGGGGTAGGAAAGCCGCCGAAACCGGCCTCTCTCCTCCCACCACCACCACCATTTCTCTCCCACTCTTTTTAAACCCTGTCCCTGCGTGGGATGAACTCTTAACAAGGCCTCCCTGTCCAACGCAGAGGGGCCCGAGAGATCCCTCTAGGCATGCATGGGAAAAGAGCAATCTCAAAGAGGGCTGGGGCTGCTGTGTTTTTAAAGTGTAAAGCCCTGCTTTGAGCATGCATGCGTCATTTATCTATGTGTGTGTCCATGTGTTCGTGTCTGTGTTGCAGTGGAGCATGGCTAAGATGCGCTGGTTAATGTGACAGAATGCTTTTGCTTTTGCTCATTAACCTGGCTACATTTGTCTCTGTGTAAAGCCTTTTCTTTTTATCTTGTCTGTGACGTCCGAGTCTTCAAGATTATGAATGTAACTGTATGTGAAGTTCTTTTTGTGGCTCCAGGTTAATTTGCCCCTACTATATTTAGTGCCTCGTTTTTATGCCCACACATTAACATTTTTTCCCAATCCATTTCACACCAGTCAACAAATCATTTCCGACCTACATTCTTAACCAATGTAAATCAGATTTCCTCTTTGAGATGAAGACTTTTGGATTAATTGAAGGAAATAAATAGTTTCATATGACAAATCTTATGTATAGTTTTAAATTAATAGTACAGTAATTTCATTTAATAGTAATCTTTGTTTTCCAAAGATTTTACACTACTCCCCTTCCAGTGTTTATTATTACAATTTCTATTTGAATGAGTATAAAATAAGAAATTATGACCCTGATTAAACAAAAATCAACATCCTGCTTGTTGAATCTGTTGTTCTGTAGTAACATCGCCACAATAACTTTAAGTAAATGTGAAGATAATAGAAAACTAGGGTGGTGCTTGCCACTTCACTCATCCCCATTGATACCATAATAAGTATTTGTCAGCTGGTTTAGGCCTAACATACATTAGGTTTGATGCATAAAGCTGATGTGAAATTGGTTACTTACTTCTGTAGTTGATGAACATAAACAGTAGACTAAATCTTTCAAAATAAAAGTGCAAGCTTTAAAAAGTATAACAGCGTAACCTTTTTGGAAGGTTGAAATATGTGGCTGTCAGGGTAAGTTAAATATTGTTTAAACTGAAATTTCAGAGCAACTTTTACTCACAGCTTACTTGACAGAGATGATTCCTTTAAGAGGGTTTCTGTTTCACAAGGCAAACAGTAAGTCTGAAAAAGCATAAAATTATTATAAAACCCTTTTTGTACTTTTAAAAACCCATCAGATTTTTCTACAATAAGTAGTGTCAAGGTGCAACTTTAGCACCACCGTTAGGCCTCAAATTTACTTGAGTTTTGATTTCTTGTTAACTCACTAATCTCTCAATTTTACATCCTATTAGATTTTCCGGTGCATTTCTGGCTAATCAGTTCACCGTAGAAACTCCAAATACTCAGTGGTAAAAGCAGTAGAACTTCACCTGCCATCAATTTGTAATCGTCATTCTGGTCAAAAAGGGCTCCAATCAGTAGCATATCAAGCCATTTCAACAAACTGTTACCTCCTCTAGATTTTTGTGGTTAAAATGCTGAAATGGGAAATCTACAAAAAGCTCTAAAACGTTTGGGTTTCGTTAAAAAAAATTGTTCTGTAGCACAAAGTTCTTTTTTTGCCAACAAAAAGGTACTTTATGAAAAGACCAAACATCCCAAAGTACAAATGGTGGAGGGGCAAAGTAACAAGGTCCGCTTTTTGTTGCATATCAGTGTAAATGTCTTGGCTGTCCTGTCATCCTTTTATGATTTAGATAAACCCAGTACACATCCATTCATGTTGTCATTTTAAGTGGTTGAAAATTTGTCTTTCTCAATGTTGACCTTCCAGCTGTCTCTACTGTCTTTGTTTTGTGTTTGATTGTCTAGTCTGCTACATGTTGTCTCGAGCAGTACAAGGGAACGACAGAACAGCTTTGGCAAATGATCTCTATGAATCATGTCTGCCAAATCCGTCTGAACAAAAACAGGAAACAGACTACTATTATATGTTGTTTTAACACTTTTTCCTTCTGTCATGTTATTTCCACCCTCAATCTTGCAGAACGAGGACAAGGAGGCCCTTCCGGCAGGAAAGAAGCCTAGCAAGACGCGACCAACGCTTGCCCGCGAGAAGAGTGCTGACTCTTCTTCAACCTCTTCTTCAGCCTCAGCAGAAAAACAGAGACAAGAGGCTCGCAAGCGCCTGCTAGCTGCCAAGAAGGCTGCCTCGTTTCGCCAGAACTCTGCCACGGAGAGCGCAGACAGCATTGAAATTTACGTCCCCGAGGCCCAAACTCGCCTCTGAGAGAAAAGGACTAGCAAGGATCCGAGGACAGATAAGTTTGTTGGAGGAGAAGAAAAATGGGGGAAAAAAAAAAAAAACAGGGAGGATTTTGTTTGAGTGCAGATGAGTTATGGTGAGTATGGAAGGGTGTGTAGAGGAGCAATGCCAATGAATGGGTGTTTTGATATTTTTAACATAATCATAGGCTGGTCCTGCTTGAAACTGATAATAAAACATTTGTGGACCCAACAGACTACAAACTTATGACGCAGAAGATTCCTCTTCTGAGGCTGCCAGGGAAGACCTCAGCTGATGAACTTTATCATTTCTTCTTACTTTTTCTTGATATCATAAAAATGTTAATGAAGGTATTAATATAACAATTATAGGTTAAAAATTCTTTATGAAGACTGTTTTAAAAGTTCCTATATCTTGGCTATAAGATTTATAAAGCAGACAGAACATAAGCATCAATGCTTCTGTCTCCCACTCTCTTGCTCTCTTCCCAGATCACTGGCCATCTTGTAGCTTTGCACAGCACCTCCTTGTGGCCGTCATGCAAGTTGCACACAAATCCACCTATATATACATGTCTTCCTTGTATTTATTTTTTCTTTAATTATTGATTTGGGCTGGGCAAGAATCCATTTAGATCAAGGTTTTCTGACTATTTTTGGTATGATGAAACAAAGTCCGATGTGAAAGATTATTTATGTAGTTCCTACTAACAAACAAAGTCTTGAGGTTTTTTTGTGTTAGACTTTAGCGTTTAGTTTCTTACTGGCTTTTTCTTTTGTTTTTTGGTTTTTTTATGAAAGCACATATTAAACAAGGCCAGGCTGGAGGTTCCGTCACAATGGCTGTCCACAATGTGTTTTTTTTTTTATTATTTGTAGATGAAAAATCCTAATATCCTTTTAGTTCTTTTTTATTTTCCTTTCCTCCATTTCTTTTTTTCCATTTCTGTGCAATGACGCCAGAAATATATAGGATATTTTCTGAACCATATGTACATTTAAGTGCTTTAAGGAAAATAATTGTGCATCAAAGTCATACATTTCAAAATAATCTGGGGCTCTGAAGTTGTGCAGCTGGGTGAGCATGCTGGTTAACAGCAGGCATTTCTTTTTCACTTCCCATCTACTAATCAACTCAACTTCACTTTATCCAGCTTTTTTCCACTCTACACAAAGATTACATTTTTATCTTAACTTTCCTAATTAAATCATTACATGTATAAGTGATTGTCCTTTTTAATCATATACTAAGTGTTGGCTGTTTTCGTCTTTGAGGAATACAAAAGCCAAAGATAAGCGCACTGTTTGAAATTCAGCTCATGTAATAAAATGTGAGTAGCAGGGAAACTCGATGGTTGACTGTGAAAACAGATGGGAGTGGATTTTACCCACAGCAACACATGTACTGCAGATTTAACATTTGGATATCCACAAGGCAGGAAGCTTGAACAGAACCGCCCAACAATGAGAACCACAACACTACCCTATCTGACACAGAGTTAATTTCATGGAAAAGGATTGTTTCCAACCTCAGGAGGGCAACAGTGCTTGCATGTGAAACCAGTAGTCAGTTATCACATTCAATGAAAGAACAAAGAATCCTAATCCCTTACTTGTTTTGCATTAAGGGACACACTGTGCTTTGCAAAAGTACTCATTCTGTTGGAGCCTTTTTACATTTTGTCATCTTATAACCACAAACCTATCGGAATTGTACGTAATTTGACACAAAATAGAGCAGAACTGTAAAATGGAAGAAAAATGATACACGGCGTTCGAAAAAGTAAAAATCTTGAAACTATGGGATGCATTTTTGTTCGTAGTATTTCTATTCAATTTTCTGTAAAATCACCATTCTTGCTTATGTCCTGGTCAACTTTAAATATATAGATATCAAACTCGTGCCCATTCGTCTATGCATTTAGTTTCATCCATGCTACCATTAACACAAACCAGCGTCCCCACAACATAATGATACCACCACCATGCTTCACGGTTTGGGTTGGCTTAATTGTCTGCCACACCTATGTTATATGCAGGGCAAAAATTCAGTTTTAGTCTCTTTCCCAAAAAAACATTCCTCCACATGTTTGTTGTGTCCCCTTCTTTCGGCAAACTTTAGAGACTTCTCATGGTTTTCCAACAGCAATGGCTTTCCACTCCCCACTCCTCCATAAAAGCCAGATTTGTGGAATGCACGACTAATAGTTGTCCTGTCTGCAGATGCTTTCTGAGCTATAGGTCTCTGATCTTGTCCAGATTTACCGTAAATGTGTTTGGCTGCTTCTGCTTAATGTTCTCCTCATCTAACCAGTCATCTTTTGGAAGGTTTGTAGTTTAGCCGTACTTGTTCACTTTTAAAGAAAGAGTTAAAACAGTGGTTCACTAGTTGTTTTATAGCCTAAGTCTGCTTTCAACATCTAGAAAGATGTCTCTCAAACCTGGATTTATTTACTAATTGCATAACCACCTCAGTTTGTATATAACTTGACAAAATGGGGAAAAAGGTCACTGGTATGTGAATATTTTTGTGAAGCACTACATCTAAAAAAATTCACATTTTGTCTAAATTCACTTTGTAGCTTGAAGATATTTGAAACAAAGCATCTCCATTTGTCAGTGTAACTACCTAGTGGGCACTTTGAGATTTTTACATTCTATGCCATCCATACAGTCACTGATGACTCGCTTCTGACCTGCCACTGCTAAATGCTCTTCTTTTCATATGTCTATTCTCAAGGCCTCTCTGCCATAAGCTATAACCCAAAGTTAAGCCTCGATCTTTGAATTAGAAAAGCCCATCAATCACCGTTCTTCTCACTTTATTGATAAGAACTTTCCCTTGATGGCCGGCTATTACTTGTCTGTTGTGTTTGCTTGCTGTGGGTGACTCTCAGCAAGGAATATGACTCAGAGGTGTCAATAGCCAGTCCCATGACTGCTATCAGTCTACCCCCATCCATTTGATTGGATGGGGGTAGACTGATAGAATGATGGAAAGCTTTCAGGTGCTTTCGTTAGCACCTGAAAGCCTTTTGTGTGACTCAAAGGTTGCCATTAGCTTGATTTGATTTTGGACTGCCACAAAAACGGTTTTCCAAAAGGTTTTGTCAAAGCAAGCGTATCTAGCTGTGTTTTAGCTGTAAAACCAAGTTATTTATATTCAAGAGATCTGATTCAGTCACTGCCATCGAAGCATATTCTGCTTTTATTCAGTTTTACAATTCTCACATATCCTTTTCTGTTTTTGCATATCGTATTTTACCGCCATATTTTTTTGTTGCACCAACTTTATACGAAACTGTCTGCCTTGAATGCTGGTAAAACACACTGTGGGATTTTAAATACACCCAGCGATAGACAGCAAGCAGTGCAAACCAATACATCTGTTTTTTTCTGTCATTTGGATACGTGTGAAATGCGACGACACATACAGACATACTGTCTGTGTATGTCTGTATGTACATGCAGACATACTGCCTTTCTTGCAGTTTCTGCAAGAAAGACAGTATGTCTGCAAGGTTTCTGCCTGAACAATGCTTTTCTCCAATAAACACAAACCTGGTACAGACAGGCGGAGCTAGGCCTATTTCCTGGGTAGAGTTTTCCATTGACCGCATAGTTTCACTGTGCGGGGGCTGGGATGTTGCTGTAAAGCAAGTGATTTGGGGGTGATACTGATCCTCATGCATATGAGATTGATGCTTTCTACCATTCATTTCTTTTCCCTTTTTTTTTTCTTCTCCTTTGTAACTCTCATAGTTGTTCCCTCACACCAAGTTTACACACTGGTTAGTTCTACCATTTTTGGGTGGAGGAGTTTGAAGTAAAAGTTTTAAAAATATTATTCCTAGTTTATACTGAGTTTTTCACCTTAAATTTCTTGACCGCATTTTTTATTTCACAAACATTTTCCCTGTTTCTTTTTTCTTTATTACGTATGGATAAGCCAAGAGTAATCTCCTCATTTCAAATTAATATCAATCATTTCTCCTTCTCTCTTCCCATCCAAACTTCTTCTGTTTTGCCTTGGTTTGAATTATCTCCAGAAGCTTCTTCATAAACTGAAATTGTTGTTGCTTTAAGTGATTAAGTTCTTTATTAAATTTTTTTTTAATAATGGTGAGATCTGCAATCGTAACCTAAAGATATTCGTGAAGGATTAGTCATTGACAATTATAAGTATTTGCCTATATGCATAAGAAGCAGCCTGTTGGTGTTTACTGTAAAAATTCTCACAAATTTTTACATTTTTAATTCCATTCTTTAAAAGTGTTTGTAATAACAGGAAAATGGATTCACATTTATTGTACATTGATTAAGACCTTTTTTTTTTTTGGTTGTCTTTAAAAATTCTGACAAACAAGAGGCAAAATACGTCAAACCCTAGAAAATAATTTGAAGTCTCTGAAAGTCTGTTGGCCAAAAACACGACTGAAACCAAACAAGCTCTTTTTCCATCTTTGCTCGGTTCGTCTTGGCCATGAAATACGGGAGAGGGCCGAGTGAGGGACGGAGGCCATGCTCATTCCAGCAGAGATATGATGTAGCAAAACGTGTCGACAAATAAATATTTTAATGAAGTAAGCACATATTTTAATGACTAGAATCTGTTTAGAGTACTATATAAGATGTGTGTTATCCAGCGGAGCTGAATGAAAAGAGTTGTGCTGCGAGTGAGTATGTGGGCCTATTGTTTGGAGAGTATTACCTTTATTACTGTTCACTATGCTCTGGTTACAATAAAGTGTGCAATACAGAGTAAAGGGGTTCTTTGCTATTAAAAGGACACCGTCTTGCATCTCTCCCCTTGTGCTTCTTACAGTTATTGTCTGTACATAAGAATTAAACCAGATTAAATATTTCATCTTTTACAATATTGTAAACCTGTTTATACAGTTTCAAGGTTGTTGACATGTATACTGCAGATGCGCAATGTTCAATAAAGTGCACAAAATACTTTCTCAAGCACTTTTCATGACTTTGTTTTGTCTTCTGCTTACAAGGCGGTGCATAAGTAGTCAGCTTATCCCCCTATTCAAAATTTGTATTTATTTATTTTTTTGTACACACTATTTGCCTACTGGGATGTTTTTATGTCATGATCATACTCTGCTTTCTCTGATATGCACCAGTTTCTTAAATTTGTGTGAAGATATGCATTGGAGCAATACTGAATGAATGTTACAAAACGCCAAAAAAATAAATAAATAAAAAATTGGGGGGTTTAGAATGGTTTTAGAGCCACAGCTCCAGATCTAAGGTTTAAATGTTTAAGCAAGAAAAAAATCCATAATGTCAGATGACAGTAAACATGTAATTATGTAATAATCATGTTTATTTAGTTACAAAGTATATAAATGATACACTTACATCTTACTTCCAAGCTGTTAAACTAAGGCTTTAGTCAGATGATATCAAAATTTAACTTTGCAGATACTTTTCTGCAGTCTGGATGGGGAAGCTGGAAAGACGGATTGGGCTAAATACACTGGACAATCCTGGAAGAAAAACAGAGGTTTAAAATTGAGAAGCCATGGCCAGATTTGAAAATGTACAAACGCTCTCAATCCCATCTGACCGATCTTGAACCACTTTTGTAAAGAATAGCCAAAAAAATACTTGTTTATAGATGGTAAAGTGATACCCTAAGGATTTGCAGCTTAATACATATACACCCTACACGTTTCAGTATTCTTCATTCTTTTTTCACTCTACAATCTCTGTGTGGAAAGGTTTAAGAGATATAAGTACCAATGAAATGGCAGACCATCATATTACTACCAAGGGCAGTTATTCACAAGGCATTTAATATTTTACTCATTGTACATTTGGTTAATTTGAGCTCTTGGTCTAGGGGCCATATTGAAGCAGACTTATTACAGTAATCGATTGAAAGGGACTGTTTTGAAGAGTTCAAATAATTATTTTTCACTTTGCTGCTACTTTTCTAACATTTGTTTTTATTGACATCACCTTATTCTGGAAACGACAGTTTATTCCACACATTTTTATGATTTATGTAACGTGAGCATACACAATGTTACGTAAAATAACAGGAACCTTTTTCGACAGACAGGGATAATTAGTGATTTGTTTCTAGATTTAAAAAAAAAAACAAACTTACAGCGTATAAGAACTGTAAACATCCGGAAAAACCCCCCAAAACGTACCATTCTTTCTTTGACCCACAAACGTTGTATTTTGAATGAAAAGGTTCTCCCGTCCATCACAACAACACGAAACCAGACCGCTGTCCGAAGAAGAACTGCGATTGGCTGACCACTCTCCAGGGAGCAGTAATCCAGGAAAGCGATTGGCTGACAGCCGACAGTGGAGGCGGGCCCACTTCAGTGCGACTGTCAAGATTGGCAAAGCGGTGGCTGCTGCTGCAGGTAAAAGGAGCAAGCGACAAGAGGAAAAACAAGACCTGAAAAAACATTCATCCTGGCAGAAACCGAGGAGCGCAATGGAAGCGTGGGAGCCCTTTTCTGCGAAGTAGTGTGAGGAGAAGAGGTTTTAAAATCCGCGTATAAGACTGCAACACCTCTTGGTAGCCTTAGCGGAAAGTGTCGCTTTGTGAGTGGAGGCAACTTGGACAGCTGCGTGTTTTCAAGCGGAGCCATCAACAAAGAATGAAAGCGTTGAAACGAGGTGAGCGCCAACCTGACCGTGTTTTCTAATCTATCCCATTGATTTAAAAAAAAAAAAAAAAAAAAAAATCCTTCCCAGAATTGTGAGTCTGCTGCTCGCTCTGTCTGGCTTTTGCCGTGGACTCTTTGCCTGGTATGCAGAGGGATTTTTTTTTTTTTTTGTTGCGAGCAAATGCAGCGTGTGTTTGTGTTTGAATTTGGAGGGACAGCTAGCCAGCTAGTTGTGTGTGTGTCTGTCTGTCGCCCTCTCTCTCTCTCTCTCTCTCTCTCTCTCTCTCTCTCTCTCTCTCTCTCTCTCTCTCTCCTGAGGCAGGCGTGCTGTCCATCTGGCGGAGCGGCATGCGGGAGGCTGTGCGTTTCTCCCTGCCTCCTTTGTGCGCTCCAGATGGCTCGGTTACCATTTTTTTTTTCTTGGATAGACTGCTTTATCACAGCTGTCTCAGACATGTGTATATATATTCCTCAAACTAATTTGTTGCATATTGATTCATTAACAGAAAAGTTTCAATTACTTCCTTATCTTAAACTTTATTTTTGAGCAATTTTCCTGCTACCTGTGTGTGTGTGTGTGGGTGTGTGGGTGTGTGTGTGTGTGTGTGTTTGTAAAAACAAGAAGTTGGTTTGTTTGCAGCCGCAGTGATTTACCACCCAGCTGCTGCTGGTGGTGTGACCTTTTCTTTTATCTTTGATGTATTTTCTTAGCTGATCCAATCCCATTCATTTGCTGCTTCGGTTTTTAAGATAAAGCCCTACTGTCAGTATAGGCCAGCAGTAGAGTTGTAGGATCACGTACAGCACGTTTCTTCAGGGGACTGTCCTGACCACATGAAAAGAGCTCTGTGGTCTGCGATTATATCCGTGATACAAAAGTAGCATTTTTCAGC
>CAEFZY010035314.1:0-50187 GCA_903066815.1 Brachyrhaphis roseni
TGTCGATCTCCCGCTCCCTTCTTCCCTCATTCGTGAACAAGATCCCGAGATACTTGAACTCCTCCACTTGGGGCAGGACATTCCCCCCGACCCGGAGAAGGCACTCTACCCTTTTCCGGCTCAAGACCATGGCCTCAGATTTGGAGGCACTGATCCCCATCCCAGCTGCTTCACACTCCAGCGAGAGCTGCAGATCACGTCCTGATGAAGCCAACAGGACCACATCATCCGCAAAAAGCAGAGATACGATCCTAAGGCCACCAAAACAGATCCCCTCAACACCCTGGCTGCGCCTAGAAATTCTGTCCATAAAAGTAATGAACAGAATCGGTGACAAAGGGCAGCCCTGGCGGAGTCCAACTCTCACCGGAAACGAGCCCAACTGTAGTTATGCCAGCCACATAAAACCCCTTTTCCAAAATTAAACATTTGCTTTTGTAGGTCATTTATAGAATTCAGCATAGGTGCATGGTAAGAGCTATGTGATCCTTTTGAGAATAAAACATGAAGCTAAAACTTGAATCAAAACTGGACAAGCATGAGGCAATACCTCAATGATACGCCCTTGTGGTGTACCTGAAGGCTTTCCGACTAGAGACTCTCATCAGGAAAAAGCAAGATGCAGAAAAGAATTGCCACAGGGTTATGGTATGTGAAAGATGCTGACTTCTGTGAAGTCAGAGGTGCATCGAGCTACAGAGGGTAGAAAGACGAGACTGTGGGGAAAGAGTGAAGTGCTGACAGACTGGGAGTTTTCAGTTCAAACACGTGTCAGCACTTGAAAGTGCTTGAGGAGCTCTTGCTGAGCCCTGGGACATGTAGGGAGCCTCAGGCGATGGTGGTGAATGCAGAACAGTTTAGAGGGAAATGTAAGGTGATTATGGGGGAAACGAGCACAGCTTTGAAAAAGAAAAGTCACAGACAAAGTGGCCTAAAGCTCAGAGACGCTTTAACAAACCAAGTCGCAAATCTAATCTCCTCAAAGAGATTGAAAACAGAGTTGCCTCTGAGGTTAGAGTGCTTAGATTTAAACTGTGCCCAATTTGTTAGTCACCTTCACAGAACATTCACAATTCACATGCCTGAATTTATTTATGTAAGTGATGCCTCTGACTTGTTTAATATAACCTTTAAAGAATGTCATACCTGTAAAAAGTTACCAACACAATGCAAAGCTGTGAATGCGCAGGGTGCCTTTCATGCTTACAGGCATCACAAAGGGTGAAGCTCTGCACATGTTGGTCTAAAGTCTCCAGACAACACTGCCCTTTTGTAGCATCAGCCAATGTTCGGTCTTTGCTGTATGGTTAACACATCTTTGCTTAAAGTTTAAAATCTAAAGCTAAGAAAGAAATTCATTCTGTTCTACTCAAACACTAATGATTTCCCAGATTAAAAATCTTGTCATCTAGCGTCTAAAAGCATGTTTTAATGAAAGCAAATTATGTCGAGACTACTCAGCATGAGTCAGGATTCACTTGTGAAGACATAGATGCACATAAGCAGACTGACTCACCAGGGTAAACAACTGTTAAATAATCTTCTATTCAGCACGGGTGCACTTGCTGCTTGCAGCAATCTGTCTCACCAGGTCTACTGCAGCCCCCACAGAGCCCTGCAGACGATACTTTTTTCCTGGAATGGTTGGTAAGGCCTTATTATTTTCAGCAATGAGCTGCTAGTTACCCTGAGGCCACCAGATATCATAGAAGCAGAACTTTCCCTAAGAGTAGATGATGTTCTATTTTAACTAATATATGAAAATGATTGTCAGCTTGTTGATGAACCATTGTTAGGGTTTTTGTGAATAGAACATCAAGCCCAAACTTGTACTTTAACTGCAACTAATGATGTCAATTTACAAAATTTAGGATAATAATAAAAAAAACATAACTGATGATAATTTCTGGGGAAATATTTCAATAATGTATGCACACAAATACCAGTAATTAAAATGCTTTAAAAATTGTTGTGAAAATGTAAAACAACTATAAACATTTTATATTTATATAAACATGTATTTTACCTGAGTTTTAAATGACTTGCCACATTCTAGTTAAACAGATAGTCAAACTTCATATTGCTAGACAGGTTCTAATTAGGTAGATTCTTGATTATACAGGTTTGACAGTAATTGAGGTTGATTGTGGCTATCAAAACTGAACTTAGTGTTCCATAAACATGGTTAGTCTCACTGTTATTACATGATTTAACATCTGCTTTTTTTATACTTTAATGGATGACTTAATGTAAAACTATTCACAAAGATATTTAATGTAAACTGTATTTCATTATCTTCAATATACAAATGTGACCAGAAAAGTGCTTTAAGGTAAGAGTTGTGGTGGTGAAGATGTTTCAGGATGTCCAAGAGTTTCAGGCAGTACACTTTTATCCTGCTACCAGGAAAAAGTCTGCTAAACATTTGCAGAAGGTGGTTACGAGTGCATTTGCTCTCATAACTGGCCTTGTGGGAGGAGAAGCAGCAAAGGCATCACTTCAGTCTGTTACGGCCCCTGTAGGACCCTGTTGGTTAGGTTAGACATTTATCATTCAGGTACAACACTGATTACAGGTATGGGACACCTGAAGATATGGTAAGACCATCAGTTTTTATTAAACCCTGACTGCCAACTAACTGCTCTCTGCTCTCCTCCACAGGTATGCTACAGTCTTTCACATGCATCCTCCACTCATGCACCACTGATTTCACTAACTTTTACACTTCATATTGGAAACTTTGATTTTAATCTCAGCTTGTAGTTTGTAAATGAAACTCTTGTGCATGGTTCATCTCCCTTTTTGCTGTCGGCTTTGGGGCAGATCGTAACAAGTTCAGGAAGATAATTGAGGTCAGAGGGAAATTCTACAGGAAGCACAAGGATGAACAGTAGAAGAATGATAGAAAGTTTTTTGCGTTGGGCCATCTAGAAAATCTTTGCTCAAAGAGAAAAAGATGAGTAGGGTAAAGTGGGGTAAAGCATTCATACAACCCTGTGTATGATGGATTCTCACCCATAAAGCGGGCATAACAGGCACAATTATGTTCGAGGACATCGCAATGAAAAAAATATGCTCTAGCAGCAACTTTTTAAGACTGTTTCAAGATCAGAAGATTGATCATATTTGGTAGATACTGAATATCTACATTTATAGATATTCAGTATCTATAAATGTGATACTGAATTAGTACTGTAGCTACAATAGATACTGAATATATACAGTATAGATATTGTACCATATATCCTAACTCAATATCAACCGAGTTAGGTTGATATTTAGTGGACAACAATTTTACATATTCCTTAATGAAATGGCTAACTGTTCTTAGTAATTATGTAGCCATATTGGATTTAAATTTCACTCTTTTTAAAATTGTTTGATTTTATCAAACCTGTGTTCTAGATGTTTCTGAGTACACCTTGTAACTTTTAAACACATCTTAACATGAGCAGATAAGATGGTGTAATTCTGCTTATAATACTGTCACATCATCTCAGTAGTGCATATTTCATAAGTAGCTTAGAGTTTTGCAGCCCTTTGATCCTGATTTATATAACGCTTTCACTGTTTTGAGGAGGCCTTGACTGGAGTAAACATTTCAAACCTGTCTCTATCAATTTATTGTTTTTCTCTGCAGCCAGAGGCAGGCATTAGTAGAACAGCTAATTTTTATGGCATTAGAAACGAGTCTTTTTTTTAAAGACCATGATATGCAAAATAAAAGCTGGAAGCCTTTTTTTAAAAAATAAAATAAAATATGCAGAGGATATTTGGAGGGAATACTGATGCAGCTACAAAGTCAACCAGGTCTTTGCAGCCTATTTTCTGAATATAAAATCCTTGAAAGTAATTTTAGTCATCAAAGAGTTACTGTTAATATTTCATGTGGTGAATTTTGATGGCTCAGTGGAAGTGATACTTACAGCTGGACCGGGAGCTCCAACCACGCCCTGGAGACCTGTTGAGCCAGGTGGACCCTAAAGGAAAAGCAAAACAAACAACATTTACAGTCTGCTGAAGCAGCTCTTTATGCAACACTGTCACAAATGTCACCTGATAATTACAAATATAGAAAAACCAAATGCACCCCTGACACTGGAACCATTTAACATGTTTTGATGCCACATTGTTTTATGCTGCTGGGTTGGGGGTTGACATCCAGCAGACTGACCCAAAGTTTTGCTCTATTGTTAAGTGATGGAAAAATTAGACAAGGTTTTCAAACTGTCTTACAGAAAATATCTGAAAAAAATGTGTTTTTGGTTTCTTTTCACTTAAACTCCTTCTGTCTATGCTTTATAGATCTATTAATAGAAGCAATTACAGCTGTAAGTTTTTTTTGGGTGTCTACTACTTTTGCACATCCTAAGAATGACTTTTTGCCTGTTCTCCAGCTCAAAATAACCCACACTCAGTCAGATTATACAGAGCTTTTTTTCCCTAATCTCGTCGCACAGCTTAGATATAGATCAGACTGATTCTGCTGTCCTAACTTATAAAATAATTTGATATTATTGCAATTTTTCAATAATTGAAAAGGTTCAAAGGGTTCGACTATTACTACAGACACTGAATTCTAAGAAAGAAATTGACATACATTTGTTTATTTAAAAAAAAAAGAAGCCAAATACAAAATTTATGAAAAAATATGTAAAGAAACAAGACATTCACATTTAAGCTAAAAATTTAATACCTAGTTGATAATATTTCAGAAAAGCTGCAGACCTTTCAACACAAACATAACTGAGAAAAGCTTCTGCTCTATATTAATTCCACATGAGAAATCAGTAGCGATGATTAGTTTTCTTTAGTAAATTAACTTTTAATGTAATTTAAAATGCAAAGGTTAAGGAGAAACCTTGTTATAAAATGTAATGAAAGAAGTAGGGTTATAAAGACTCACCCTTTCACCCTTGTCTCCTTTGCTTCCCTTCTGTCCAGGTCCGCCCACTTCTCCCTGTGATCCAACACACATTCACAAAAATTCTCATATCTCTCTTTAACATCTTAAAAACCTCCTGCCTGCCATGTTTATTCAAAGTCCAATGTCTTCAAGTGTCACCTTTATCAGCATTGGCCACTGAATATTTCTCAAGAGATTCTAATTTGATTGGCCCAGAAAGACCTTGGGCGAGTGTTTTCAATTAATTGATTGGCTCCCTGTCTCACCCCGTTGGTAGTATGATTGACAGAAAGGTGTGATATAAGACGTGACTTGAATGAAGGAGGTGTGATGGTTACAAAATGCAGATCAGTGGCTCAGTGTAACAGGGGTGGGTGTTGCTAGCCTAAGGGTGAACATTTTGTGTAAACAGGATGATTCAGTGCATGCATTTGTTTAGGAAACATCTTATCTATTTAGTTCACATGATGCGTAACTCTAGATGGAATCACACATTCAGCAGTAGCAATATTCAATCTAACAAAGCAAATGAGAACTTTTGTTTATGTGCATCAAAAGGCTTTTTTAAGATACAGTGCTGGTCAGAGGTTTACATACACTCATCGTCAATAAGAATGTGAGGTATAGGCCAAACATTTTTAATATGACGGAGGTTAGCGCCATTCCATGAGCTTAATGCTAGCCTACCTAACTGCTGCAAACCCATCTGATCCAAAGGGCCAGTTTTGATGAAGGGACATTGGTAAGGATGTTTAGGAACTTGCAGAAGACACCAAGACAGGGCCCCTCAAGAATATCCATATCACTGTCCATAGTGAAGCAACTTTTATCATGTAAGACCAAAAAAGAGGTATATATGTCAAAGTTGAAACCCTCAGTAGAAACTAATATTTGTAGCCTCCTCCATGGACAAGACAAATATCTTCTAGAGAAAAGTTTTGTGTCCAGAGGAGGACAACAAGAAGAATGTTTTAATGGAGAAATGTAAGACTTTCTTTTCAACTTGCTAAGAGATATTTATTCAAACGTATTACGGAAAATTCTGAGCCTGTGTGGGTTGGAGGAAAATCAACAAGAAATGCAAACCTGTGCATCCAACTATTATTTTAAAAATGTAATTGTATTATCTGCTGCCCCCTAAAGAAGAGTTGAAATGCATAAATAAAAGCCTCAAATTAACATGACTTTTAAGTGAATCAGTATTTTTAAACTTCAGACCAGCACTGTATGCTGTACATCTTATAAAATAACATATGTATTTGTCATAATCTTTAAGAATAAAAATGTATTTTGTGTGTGCTTCTTTGATCTTTTTGTGAATAAGGGGGTTGTGGATTTCTTGTACTAACAAAGACAGAGCTGTACTTTCACTCTACCTTATCACCATCTTCTCCTGGGGGACCCTGAGGACCAGCTGGACCAGGAAGACCGACTGGACCTTGAATGCCGTCACGGCCAGCTGGACCCATGGGACCTTTCTCTCCCTGTGAATAGCATTTGTCACAATCATTTGATAACATCATGGACACTTTAGAATTTAGCAAACAGTTTCATAAGAAAAAAAACAACAAAAATCAAGCTAGGAAAACTCACAGGGGATCCCTTTTCTCCGGCAGGGCCTGGTGGTCCTTGTGGGCCGTTGCGTCCTGTCTGACCAATAGGACCTCCGGGACCAGCAGGGCCTCTCTCTCCAGGGGAACCCTGTTATCAAACACCAGCCAGATAAATCCTTCAAGGTTAAAAGAAGCTAAACATACCGGGGGAATCTGCTGGATATTTTCTTGAATCATGAAAGGCTTGACCTTACAAGAAAGGGGCTTCCTTAATTGAAAAAAATGTTCAAGTAAGACTGGCCGCTGGATATTTCAATAATATTTTCTGAGATGTGTATTTAAGAAACAAAAAGACTTTAACAAGCTGTTCAACTAGGTGTAGAAGTGCATGTATTGATAGCTGTTGTCAAATTTAAAAATAAATTAAAACTGAAAACTAGTTTGTGAGGCCATCATTCACATATCATTAATACATTTTATATGCCATAAAACCAATACAAAGTATAAGCTGATATTTTTTACATTAATTAGCGCTAAGCATAGAGTCAAAATGATCAAAATAGCATAACAAACATGACATTTATACACTCAGTTGAATATTGACCAGACTGACAGCCTTCAGCTGTTATCTAACTAAAAGCAAACTTCCACAGTGAGGTTATTATGTAAGCAATGGCCACTCTTTCCCCACATCAGCCATGTCTCTTCCTGACTTTCCCTGGTTGTTGATTGCCTCTGTGTATGTGGTCCTAAATCACACATATTATTGATCAGAACGTCATCATGACACCCTCCTACCAAGGGAGGGTTGTGAGTAAGCTTCTGACAAAATGAACACAATAAAATTTGATTTGCATGTGTTCGGGGCCAAAACTATGACCTGATTCCCACTCACTAAATCGGCTGCTGATGCGAGCTGCCACCTGGCACTCATATGCCTGGCCCATTTTATGACAGCCATTTTCTGGTGACACACATACACAGCTCCAAACTGTCATCCCAAAGCTGCCAACCTACTCACCAGGCCTCAAACTCACACACAAGCCTCCACGCTAGTTTGTTTGATTCAACGCATTTCACTAGTTTTCTTTATGTTTCTTGTTTTTTTTTTTTCTCATGTTTTCCTCCTACACATTTGGCCAGAACCAAACAAGAAGCACAACTTGTAGAACTAATTTTTGTTTTTGCGCTGATGTTTCCCTTCCAGGCTCTGCTAGACACACACAAGCCTTTAAACACACAAGGGAAAAGCAACACACACACACACACCACACTTAGATTCCCAATGCACAATAGCAGCTCGATCTGTGGCAGGAAATCGATAGAGGGAAATATCAGATCTGCTGTGTGCATACACATTGCATACTGGTCACTTTTTCCTATTACAACAATGGCACTAAGTTAGTATTTCACCTGTGTTCTCTCTATGACTCACTTTCAAGCCAATTTAGGAAAACCACCTCTCTTTGCAGTGGAAATTGCTTTTCTCATTGAGTGAAATACTCCTCTTCTCACTTTCACAATTTTTCATGCCTGCTATGCATATCCGCTGTCATCTACACTGGTGTTGCTCTGTTGCTGGTGAGCAATGGGGCAATTATCGGGAACCTGGGTTTAACGCTTCAACAAAATGACAGACAGTTCAAAGCTGCCCGTCAGTCAGATTATGCACAGCATCTCAGCTCCTGAGGCTTTTGTTGCTTATATCTCTAACTGGGGGGCCGGAGACAAAAGGCAGGAAGAAAAAAAAAAAAGTCTCATTTATTTATGAATTGCTCTGTCATCCCTGCCTCCCTTTCATGGTCATAAACTGCAGTATATATAAGAGCATATATGATTTTCCATGCCGCATTACGTAGAATAATTGTAACCATGATATGTGAAATGACTTTCCTTAAATACCATTCAACTGATTTAGGATGGACATTTTTATGTCCCTTCAGATTTTTCACAATTAACTTTCAACAAATTGGGATTTTATGTGATAGAACAACACAAAGATACATCTTTATGTTTGTGGTGACATCTTCTTTATTTTTCTTTAAATAATGCCATTCTTCTTGCCACTTTTCTATAAATGTCAGATTTATGACAGCTAATATTTGCCATTCAAAAAGATACTACACGCTGGGCAGTAGATCTCTGCAGCCCTTCCAGAGCCACTATGGACCTGTTGGCTGCTCTTCAGATTAATGCTTTCAATTTTTCTCCCATTTCCCAGAACTTTGTGTTGATATATTATACAAAATTCCAAGAAAATGCAAAAATGAAGTTTGCTATTGTAGAGTAACAAAATGCAAAAAAGTATAAGGAATATGGATACTTTTACAAGGCAGACTAAATTAAGATAAGGTGACTAAAATAGTTATTGTTGACCAAATTAAACAAAACAGTTCGGACATCAGAATCAAATCACCTCCATCCGTGCAACAACAGTTGCTATAGGAACTGTTTAGTGCATGTGAGGAGAACATCCATGATCAGTCAAGCAACAGGGATGAGACTAGCTGCTCTTCGATTAGACAGTTAAGCAGTGATTAGGTTGTATTTCAGTGAAAAAACACAACAAATCAAGCAGCCCTTTATTGAGCTGTGGTTTACGCATTTGTAAGGTTCTTTAATTTTACTAGCTACAATTTTACAGTATTTTATAAATCAGGAGAGTTTGCCTAACTCTGGGCAAGATCAATACATCTAAAGAAAGAAACTAAAAGAAAATAAGGTTGAATAACTTGGACTAATGAAAACCTCTTGAGAATAGTCACTTTTAATAAAAACATATTTTTCTTGCTATGACTATAAAACATACAAACAGAGAAGAGAAGGGTTTGGATAGGCATGCTAAATACCAAATAGAAAACCTCCTCATATCCTGATATAAAATTTTAATCCAATCACTCCACTGTACTCCGTTCAGCCATTCTCTGTGCTGCAGTTTTCATTGCATGCACTGCTGAATGACTAGAGAATGGGGCTGTGCGCAACACTAGTGGCTCAATTATCCAAAAGCACGAGTCACTTTTCCTTGCAATCTCTGTGGCTAGAGAGATGAGGTAACCATAGTAACTGGCTACTTACGATGGGGCCGGGGGGACCCTGAGGTCCTTCTCCTCCCTTTAAGCCACCTGGACCCTGAAAAGAGAGGGAAGAGAGAAGGTTAGATATCACTCACTGTGAACCACCACTCAAAGCTATTCCAAGACTGTCAATTGTAGCTGTCGAAAAGCTCTTTAAAAACTTTGAGCATGTACTTTTGTATGTCCATACGTGCATTTGTATAAAGCTGAAGGGACTTCAGTGTGAAGAAATAGAAGATGCGGTAAACAGACCAAAGTTACTGATATTCTTTTTTCTGTGTTGAGATCAAAGAATCAGTGGGCCTGTTGGTGAAGATATTATTTATTGCATTAAACAATTATTTATTCATTGATTATCCCCAGCTCATTGTAGATATTCTTAAAACGACACAAAAAGCTTTATGTTTGCTCCATGAACCGATATCAACAGACTACAAATCACACAAATTAAAATAACTCAAAAAAGCACTCTGCAATCATACCTGGGAAATTGTAGTTTGTTTCTCCTAATTGCAATCTTGTATTTTTGTGAAAGAATTGTGAAAAGAATAATTTCTCTCCAATAATTATTATTCCAGTGTCTGAATGCGTGAATGACTGAGTGTAGAGTGAAGTGTTATGAGGTCCTCTGAACTTGATAAAGTGCTGTACAAGTGCAGGTCATTTACCATTTAGTTACCCTTCACTGTTTTAAAAACAATTCACTGTCAATTTCCTATATAACCCAGATCAAAAATATTTTAAATAGGAAATAAATTAAATACACAGGTTAGGTCAGATGTATCACATACACTTATCATAGACCTGGATGCCTTTCTCTTTTTGTAAACTGATATTTTTTAGCTAAAACCCAAGCTTCTCGTATAAAAATGGCAATTACTGACAACAAAAGCAAGCTCTTGTGCCTTTCATTGCTCAATATATTTACGGTGCAAATCAGTTTTTTATTAAAGCGCATTTTATTTGTTAAATTGTTATGCAGCCTAGCTTTCAAAAGTATTACATTATCAATGCAAAGGGAGTCACCACTTGAGCTTAAAAGGAACCAGAAGAATAAGAAGCGATGACAAGTTTTAAAACCCCACTGTGAGTCACAGGTTGAGGCATGGCCCATTTATCTCCTGCCTCTTGTCACCTCGTCAAGTTCCCGGTCCTTGAATGGCAATGGCTGTGCTGATTCACAGCACAGAAGGGGTTTGGGGCTGCATATGGAAAACAGACTTTTATTATAATGGCTAATTTACAGGTTCCAGCAGAGCCAGGGGTTGCAGTGGCTGCCAAGCAGGCGCTGCCACTGGCTGGCTTGAATGATTCTCCACAGTATAGTAAGGGACTATAATGTGTATTTGTTTTATATGTGCGCCCACGTCAGCACAACGAGTCCTTCTGGGTTTTCTGTTTCTGGATGGGATCAGTTTAAGAAGCAGAAAGAGCACGTATGTGTTTGCTCGCATATTATGTTTGTGCTTCCATTATTAAAAGAAAGTCATCTTTCTGCTCACATGGGACCAACACACCGGCTGTAATAAGTCTGCTCTGTGTTGTCGTGTGTGCTCTTAATGGTCAGGCTTGGAATGAGGTTCAGCCACACGGTCCCCTAAGCTGATCCTGAGTCAGCCTCTGATAGCCATCTGCTCTCACCTTGAACTTTTTCTCACTCACACCCACTGCTTCTGAGAATCAGCACCGGTTTCTCCACACATGTGATGAAGAGTTAAAAGTTGCAAAGGGTTTAAACTGAAAGTGAGACACTGACTCACTACTTGTTTGGGAGCTGAACATGCCTCCTAAATGAAAAGGACTCTGGAACAACTTTAACTTTTTTAATGCATGGACTACTACTACTACAAAAATAAATTTAGAATCAACCTAATTTTTTTCTAGCATAACTAATTTACCTGTGCTTTGTTATAACAACAAGAAAACTGTCTCTAAAATTGCTGAATGTAATGACAAAGTGGGCGATTATATGCCATTTGTCTCAGTCCTCCATTAGATCCATAAGTAAGTTCTGCACCGTTTCTCTAGATTACTCTCAGGCCTGACATTTGGTTTAACAGCAGGTTGTTAGGCTGGTAATTAGAGTAGGCTAAATTCAGCTGAGTGGATGCTGAAAATGGGGGTTGGCTTTCTGTTTATACATGTGAAAATGTTTTTCTCTATAATTATGTCAATTTTTTTATTTTACCATGGCTCCTGGGAGACCTCTTGCCCCTTGGAAACCTTTTAATCCAGGTGGTCCCACCTTGCCAGAATGACCTGAAGGACCTGGATCACCCTGGAGAAACGAAAAGAATACTCTTAATACCTGGGAGAGTATCAGGTAATTATTACCGTGAGGTCTTGAGGACAAAGGAGACAAATGATGAAAGTTGTCTGATAATAGCTTAATTAGTTCCCTATCTGGAAACAAAAGCAAGAGATTAAGAGATAAAAAGATGAAAAAAAAAAATCTTTCCGCTTCAATATTTTGTCAAAGAACAAAACTGACTTTCAAGTTGGAGAAAAAATTTAAATGACTAACAATACTACAATTTCCTAAACTTTCTTATGAATTTTAATAAACATTTAATATTCATTGTTCATCACCTTTCCTCCTTCTTTTCCTGCAGCTCCAGGTAGACCTTGCTCTCCGGGTGGACCAGGGGACCCTGGGTGTCCTCGTTCTCCGCTTGGTCCTGTCTCTCCAGTTGGTCCCTATCAATAGCAATGTAGGCGCATGTTTTCATATGTATATGAAATAATTGGTTTACATTTCTGTAATCATATGTTGATGAATAAAGCAAATCTAATTAATTTTGGGTGTATATTTGTCCCAGATTTGATCTTGTAAACAATTTCATAGTTTTCTCCCATAAATGGATGAATGAAACATAATGATCTCGGCTTGTGCTTTACAGTTTGAAAGAAACAATCAAGCTTATGTGTGTTAAGTTTCTTAATTGTATCTGATTAAATATTTCTGTCATTGTCAACGGGTAAACTTTGGTGGTCGAAACACTTCTGCAATAGACACGAACAACAACTAAACATGGTTAACAAACACAGCAAAGTTAGTTGCATATTACCTGAGGTCCAACCACCCCTCCAGGTCCCGGAGGTCCAGTCTTTCCTTGGAAACCCTGACATAGACAGATAGTTTTATAGATGGATAGCTTGATAGTTTAATAGATCAATGGACATATAGTTTTATAGCTCGATAGGTTGATATCTTAACAGATCCATGGGAATATAACTTAAACGCTTGATCAATAAATGTCTTGCTAGCTTGATGGACAGATAACTTGATAGTTCATTGTTTGATCACTCATTAAATAGCTTAAAAGCTCAACAGCCTGGTATCTTGATAAATTGCTGGATGGGTAGCTTGACAGAAAAAAGCAAGACAGAAAATACTTTTCCCATAGCTGAATAGTTACTTTTCTTTTTTTTTTTTTTTTTTTACATTTTAACATTAGGATTTTGATTTAGGAACATTTATGATAGCTGGTGAGGTATTTACTAATTCCAATCTATATTCTTTTATTTCAGTTCAGATAAAATAACATCTTAAGTGATCGAAGGGAAAATAAATCCTTGTAAAAATAGTCAGAGCAAGTAACAGAAAGTTTTATATGTTGTTTTTGTTAGAAAAACATTATCAGAAAATTCATAGCAAATGCTACAAGCACCAGAACTATATGTTAATAAAGGTGGTTCAGGCAATACTGACATTAAGAACTATGTTTTTAATTAAACACTCTCTATATATCACTTTGGATCCCCATCACTAATGCTACTCTGCTTTCAAGGCCAAAAGAATTGACATCCCATGTTAAAATGGCAAAAAAATATGTTCACAAAGAAAGATACCCACTTACCGTTTCCCCCCTCTGTCCAGGATGACCTGGCAACCCGTCTTTCCCTGGTGGACCCTGGACATGAAACATTTTTACAGTTTTCAGAAATTAAGGTAGCAGGTTTATAAAAAGAGGGTGTCAACATGGCTGTGAAGAAAGGCAGCTCACAGGCAGTTTGACAGCAGCCACTTACATTAGGTCCTTTGGGTCCGGGTAAACCGACAGGTCCCTGAGGTCCTTGAGGTCCCTAATGGGAGAATTATGAAAAATAAGGCAAGGAAGCATAACTTAATGTGTGTGTCATTTTAAAGGGTTTTAATTGGAAATTCATCACATATACTTATTATTGAAAATCAAACTCCCAATCTCTCAGAGATTTAGGTCCTTTGGACATCTACGAAAACATAAAAATCAACTAGAACAAACAAGCCCTTTCTTTAAGAGTGCCTTATTGATGTTTTGCACAAAACTTCCTTTTTAGACTTGTGGGGCTTTATTACCAAGTTCACAGCATTTCTGGGAAGGGAAGCAGCAGTGGCAGTTTATCCATGGCATGTGGCCTGCAAGCACCAACATGCAGGTGTTGCCACGCTGGCCCTGTTCCAGGGCACCAACCTGATTATGTCCACACATTAGCAGGGCAGTACTCCAAGTAATTTTAGCATTGTAGCTGTAGCCGATATGCTCATCGTGACTGGTGGGTTCTTTGGCTTCAAACAAAAGAACCTAGCAGCTGAAACAAATAATCCATTCTCTCCATGCCATTAAACACAATCTCATAATCAGGTCCATCGCGCACAGAAATCTCTATGCGTTTGGCTCCCAATGGAATAGGGAGGAAGAGAAGTGTGTGCTAGTTTAAAATGCACATCCACACTGTTTTCGGAGAGACCAAAGGTAGCTGTGAATTTTCAGACAGCAGTCTGAATGCACAATATATTAGACCAATAAAACCACCAGTTAAGAGTTGCCTATGATTAATAATAACCGGAGCATTGATCAACATATTTGATGTACATTTGCTTGATAATTTTGATTATGGATTTGATAAAATGGTGTTTATTGCTTGTTTCATAATGGTTTAATGTATTATGTTTTATAGTGTAAAACAAGTTAAGCTGCCTTGTTGCTTAAATATGACGTACAGAACTTAACTTGACAATATCAAAGAGATGCTCTTAAAAGATGTAGTTAATAATAAGGAGGGAAGTAGTGGACCAGGAGAAAAGACTCCAGGATTCACATCACTCTTGGTGCAGTGCATCTGTTGCAGCACACCTGCATCCTCTGACAGTGTAGATACAGAGGCCTTCCATACATAGACATATGAAAATCTCAAAGATTGTTGGGGAAAATCGTAGTTCTGATCCTAGCCAGGAAAACATCAACTTGTTAGCTTTGTAGAGAAATACTTAATGTCGTAACTGCTTTCACATGAAAACAAGATCTATCAATGTTCGAACATTGCAGTCATGATCTAGTGTGAAGGCTTATTTTAGAGAAAATATCACAAACTATTTAACTGTTTACGTCCTCTATACCACTTATTCTTGGAGGATCACAGAGGGCCGGCGCTTTTCTCCAGCTGTCATTAGGCAAGACACGAGGTTTGATCAGGATAGGTTATCAGTCCATTAATGAGCAACATATTACACATAACACAAATAACCAGACACACACCCACACATATGCACACCCATATCTGAAAACAATTTAGAGAGCCCAATTAACCTGACAGTCATGTTTATGAAATGTGGGAACCCAGAGAGAACCCAAGCATGTGCAGGGATACCATGCAAACTTAATGCAGAAAGACCCCAGGCCAGGATTTGAACCCAGGACCTTCTTGCTCTGAGGCAACTATGCTAACAACAGCAGCACTGTGCAGCAAGAAATTTGAATGCAGCAAAGACATTCAAATGCCTTTGAGTCCCAATCCCAACCCAGTGCTCCTGATGTCCTTTCACTCACTGCCTGTACAGAAACTCAATGAACAGAATGCAAGTTACAGATGAAACAAATTCAATACCAACCCGCTCTCCAGGTGGGCCTGGAGGTCCATCGCTGCCTGAGGTGCCCTGTGGAGAAAGGAAATCCACAGAGGAAGAGTATGAACTTTCTCAGAACTGACAGACTATAAAATATGAATAATATCGTATTGAAGCAGTGATACTCAGGTTACAAAATGAACCACATGCATGCGTATGCTTTACAACATAAAAGACTGATTAACAAAAGATACATCAAGCAGTAGATAAATGTTAGCAGTGAAAATACAATTTATTGATTTGTTTTTCATACTTGTTTAGCATCAAAACCATGAAAATTATTGAAAGTCTGCCTGTGTTCTCACCTTTGCACCTGGCTTTCCTGTCGGTCCTCTCGCTCCACGTCCCCCACGTGGACCCTGTATTCATTGTAAATTTATGATTAGGTGAAAATGAGGCAGTAAAGGCATGAAGACTATGAGCGAGTGCCTTTGCTATTGTTACATCTCTCAACAACTTGCCACCAGGTGCATACGTCCTGAAAACACACACTCAGAACTTGTACACAGCTAAACAATGCTGACACCTTAATATTTATCCTATAAATAATATATGTAAAGGGCTTCTGCTCAATTATCAGACAAATGAGATGCTTACTGTTGGTCCACGCTGCCCTCGAGGGCCTGATTTGCCAGCAGTTCCCTGAAAATAAAATACAAAATCAACAAAATCCTACACTGGAACATCCAACAAGTTTTTCTTTCTGAAGTTTTCTCTACAGAAGTTTAAGCAGAGCAAGCTCTGTGTTTTAGATTACAGAATACACTTTAACACTAGACAGGGACAGCTGCTATGGGAGTCTCTGTCGCAGATTAAATAGAATCATCTAGGAATCTATGGACAAAAAATAAATAATCAAAGTGCTGTGATAAGCGGTTACCCAGAGGCACTTGACAGCTTGAACTACCTGTCAGCTCAAGCGTTCTGAGGCCACGCGTGTCTGCCTCTCTGTGTGCGAGAGAACCCAGATGAGCTTGTCTTGTCGATAACAACCCCAATCCTTCAACATTTCTCACTGTCATCCCTTCAACTGTAACCCTTTTCGCCGGGGTGACTCAACAGCTTTCTTCAAACAGCAGAATAAAGTTGTCACTCCAGCCTCAAAAGTTACATCTTTATTGCAAACTTTCAAGAGGACCTTCCTGGAGCCCTTCTATACATTTTAGGTTCAACATTTCCACAATTATCTTCCTTCTTTAAGCGATTAATTGAATTCCTAGCCATTTAAATTTCAAATTACATGCTATTACATTTCTTTTCTGGAGTTCTTTGATCACTTTGGACATTTTATGGAGTAAAGTATGATACAGGGCAATTTAATTTCTTTTTTGCTATCTGAACTGAAACTAATTAGTTCTATTTAAAAAAACTAATTAGTTCTATTTCAAAATCGATGACTCTAAGGACTTGTACATATGAAACTGAGTATGTCACACAAAATTTAGATCACAAAAATCACGTTGTGATGTAGCAATGCAAAGAAATTGAAATCCAAAAGTTTCAGGTACAACTCTGACTACTTCCAAGGTGCAAGAAAATTGACAAAAACCTTGCATAATCCACTGATCTTTAATTAATGCACAATGAGCAGGATGGCAAACAGCTTGAAAAATCCTTAAGCTACTTTTAATCTATTAGAGAAGTGCAGCAAAGAAAAAGTTCCCACAATAACCATTGGACATTATCTTTATCCACGGATAGTTTGGGGCGCATACCTGGAAAAAACCTTTGTTCTATCTTCTTAAAAGTGGAGATTGCTAAATTCTACTGGGACTGTAGCTTTGTGGAAAGAAACATTCAAAGTGGCTTTGATGTAAAACAAAGGAGGAATACGGAAAAAATGCTGCAAGCCCACTAGCAAGTAGTATAGGACCTGTGATGCCATGAGCCCGATTTTTTTCCCAAAAATCTTGGGAACATGGTCAGAGTGCATGGTTTCATGACTCTTTGAAATACCACAAGATTATAAATACGAATCTTGTGGACTCATTCAATAAAATAAACATGGGTTATCACTCTAAATCAACCCAAAACGTGGTTAACCAGACCCAGAATCAACCTTTTTCCATGGTCGTCTCAGTCTCCAGATCTGATTCTCACAGAAAACCGTTTGGATTAGCTTAAAACAGCAGAACACACTTTTGGACCCAGGAAGCTTTATGACCTAAAGGGAGCATCTATAGTTATTTTAAAGTTTTAATCAGTTGTAGAAGAAGCTGTACATTATTTATATTTGTAAGACCCCTATTGATTCTGTGTTTCTATATTCAGAGAACCTAAACCCAGTTTGATATGTATGACAGCTCTCACTTGCTTAATGCTATTGATGAGTTCTGCTTACCCTTGCTCCTTTTTCACCATTTGCTCCAGGGAATCCATTGAAGCCATTCGAGCCCTAAAATTCAAGATGAGAAAAAATTATGATGAATTTTAGAAATAAGAAATTTTACTGAGTTGTTCATGTTCAAAGAATTCCCCATAATTGTTTGTAAGAAGGCTATAACAGAAGATGCCTGCAAAGCTAGACAGGTTTGTGCTGTCTTTTCATAAAAAACAGAGCGCTTTCTTCTTGAGATTTTTTGGTAGTAGTAAATAGGGTGGAGAAACTGGGAAAAAATGCAGCAAATGGCCTGAAACCGGGAATCAAAACCAAGACAACCATGTTGAGGACTATAGCTTCTGCACATTGTGAGCATGATCTACCAACTGCCCCAGAAACCAAGCTCTTTCAAAGGTGACAAAAAGAGAAAGTCACAGGTTAGATTGTTAGGTTGAATGAGAGGTATAAGGTAAAGAGAAAAAAGAGACGGTGGGTGCAAATAGAGACAAAGTAAAGGAAAACCGTGGATCCACTTTGATAACTATCAGCAATTTAGTGACTGGGCTTTTTAGAGGCTGTGCGCCCTGATAGCGGTAATGGTGCCGGTCAAACAAACACTTGGTGAGTAATTACTGTTTGCCTAATAACGAGAGAACCAAGCAGGTCATGAATATAACCTCAATTTATGCTGAATTAGGCAGCATAAATAAGATCAACCAATCTAGACTAAATATGTCTTTGCCTCGGCTGAAAACCAAGGTCGTGTGATTTGGGTCCCCCCCAAAAAAAATAAAAAATTCAGGCAGCATTCATAGTGCTCATTATCCTTCATGTGCAGTATTATGCGTATTAAGCATAATACTGTGCGGAATTGGCAAGGACACAACAACTAAGTTACAAGGACAGAGTTGCAAGAACACAGCAGAAAAGAAGAATCTGTTGTGCGAAATTTGCTTTTCCACAGCTTTGCAGTTACAGTAAACTGAAAACAGGAGTGCTACTGGATGGGCACGACTTGCAAAACGGAGATAAGACAGTCCGCTGAAGCTTTTGCAAATGGCATCCACAATTAACGATGTGGAAAAGCTGTTAGCAGAGAGTGATGGGCTGTAGCAGCCAAAAACACAGACAGTGGAGGAATTCCAGAGCGAGCTGATTGAGGGGAGATAAAGGCTGATGCCCGGCCAAGACTGTGACCCTGAAACTACTCATGAGGACAATGTGACATTTCATAACAGAGACGGTACTTTATGATGTAAATGTGGAGCCCCCCCCAGATAACTTTCCTCAGTCCACAAAGTTTAATTGAAAGAAATTTGTCTATAAAGGAATCCCAGTTACAAACAGCTGAAGAGATTTTTTGAAGTAAGAGAGTATGTAAAAAGTTTTATATGATGGAAATTACCTTTTTTTATATTCAAATCAAGGCAAAAGAGACAAACCTGTACTCTTTATCCATGACCACATGCAGGGAGCAGCTACTGGCTCTCGGACGGTTTAATCATACCGACCATTTGGAAACTTTGCAGACAGCTTGCAATTGTTAAAAAAAAAATCGGTATCACCATGTAGATTTTCATGAGCAGATGTTGCACTACTTAATGGTCAAGAATTAATCCTTCATATTGATTTTAAGAGTAACAGTAAAGTATTTGGCATTATGAGACTAATTGGCGTAACACCACTATCCTTCATGTGGATAGTGGTAACCACTGTCAAAAAAAAAAATAAATGTTTTGTTGTTATTTGTTGGATAACTGATTAGAAATATAATTTCTTGTATATAATCAGCTCAGGTTTTGCTGACTTTCAGGCAGAGCTGGAGATTTGCCGATCTCAATGATGTGAGAGCAGGTTCTATCACTGCCAAGATGTCAGTGCTTACAGCAGCAAAGAGGAAGCAGCTGCAGCAGCACATCCAGATAGTGGAGCAGTAGCAATATGGTCAGGGCCAGAGTGCAAGCAGAGCCAGATTTTTAGATAACAGCTTAGATCTAAGAAGAGGGACAGCTGATGACTAAAGCAGAAGACCATGCCAGTTAGGATTTCCTGTAAGAGTCATGGAGGGTGTGCAGTAGGTGTCTGCTTAGGTTTGTGGGACAGAGCATTTAGTCAGCAGGTTTTAGAAAGGCGTGTGAGAGGAGGGTAGGTGTTGAGTAGGAAAGAAAAGGTTATTTTAATACTTTTGTAACCTAATTGGCTAATTATCTTCAGGGGTGCACAGCTTTTAAACCATTGTGACGTCAATGACCATATATTTCCAACAATTACTTGTGTAACTTTTTTCATGCAACCAGCCGTGCTCATGGTCTTAAATAGTCATATTTGTAGCTAACTGTGTATATAAAGACCTTGAGTTCGTGTGCCAACATCTGTTTCTGTGTAACTTGCAGATCCACCTGGAAGAAACTGCTTCAAATCCCACTCAGAGGCTGCAGTGTGCACTGCGATTGTACAGTTTTAATAAACTACAGAACTTTGATAATTAAACCAAAGATCTTGGTAAATAAATTATCTGAAATTACTTGACTTATTTTTATGACTATCGTGTCTCCCTCACTTATCCAAGAGATTTGATATTGCTCCCATTACCCACCTTTGGTCCTTGTCTTCCAGGGTACCCAGGTAATCCAGGGACTCCAAGTTTTCCCTGAAGACAAATAAATATAAAAAATGAACCAGATGTTAATCTTTTTCCTGCCATCACAGACCTTATTGGGTGTAGCATTTAAAACATAATTCAAAATCCACAAAGGGACAGGAAATAAAAGTTTATTTACATGCAATCTTTGCCTTTGAAGGTAAAAAAATTTTCATAATACTACATTTATGTAAATTAAATCAGGCAGTAACATGGAACTATATTTATTTTATGCAATCTATCACCTAATGAAGTCTCCTCAAACTGAAAACAATAGTTCACATGTACAATTATTAAATGTTTTACCACTTCAGCCTCAGAAATGTCTCAGAAATGCACATGCCAAGAGAGGAGAGACGTAAACTGAACTCATTCTAATCAGTTTGTGACGATAAGGCAATTACCAGAGGATTCAGTTAGGTCATTACTGGTCTGAGGAAGTTAAAATTGCATTTAATGTACAAATACATACAGCTTCTCCCATGGTAATTATTGCAATAACAGGAAATGCAGGATAGATCAAAGAACTGAAAAGATGTATTAGCATCATATAAATATGCTGTTTTTTTACATGATGAGCTTGCAAGTACCGCAGCTCTCCCTGGTGTAACTTCTAAGATTTTAATCAAAAGACAAAATAGGGATAAATGTTTAATAGAAAATCTGCCCATTAGAACAATTTCTTAAACGGTGGCCATAGTTAAAATGTGAGCATGCTTTTCCTCTTAAAACCACACTGCTTCTGTTTAAAAACGTCAGCTGATAAATTTTTACAAAGAATCTATTTGCTACAAATACATAAACAATTTGACTAATGAAACCACATTAGTTAATTTTGGGACTATGAACTTAGTTCAGAATAATTGAAAATAAGATTTCAACACAACAAAAGGAACTGAGAACTAGAACTTGATAAGGGTAACCTGACACAACACTGTTCAAAACCATAGAACTTTAATAAAAGACTGTATGACTGGATCATATAGCTAAAGAAAACGGCAAATTGTGTTTTGAAAAATCATTAATTAAGATTTAAAGTTTAAATTTAAAAAAATTTAAAATTTTAACTTTTTATTTAAACTTAAAAAAATTACAAATTTAAAGTTTTAATTTAAGCATATTTACCTCTTAAGGGATTAATTTGCAGCCTTCAAAAGCCCTTACTATTTACCTTCTCTCCTGCTAAACCCATGGGTCCAGACTCTCCACTTGGTCCTGATTTGCCCTTTGGCCCTTCAGGGCCATCTTCTCCTCTGGGTCCTAGTACACCACCTTCACCCTGAATAAAGACGTAGTAATGACAACAATATTATATGTCACATGTTTTTTGTTTTGTTTCTATGGTTTATATGTCTGCAGCTGTGAAGACTGGTCTTCTCTTTAGAACTGATGACCCACCTTGTCCCCCTTGATGCCCATGTCCCCTTTGAAACCAGGGAATCCATCCTCTCCCTGGTGGTGAAAGAGTTATTGTAAAACAGTGTTATCCAAGGCAGGACCAATTACTTATACCAACGTCTTTTGCAGCAAAACATTGTTAAACAAACACATTTAATAAATAAATCTGTTTTTAAGAGAAAGCAATCCTGTCAATAAAGGTAAAACTGAAATACAGGCGTGAGAGGATTACATCTTCTTCAAAAAAGATGAACAGTGACATCTACTGGTCAGAGTAGATGAGCTCACTACTGGTGAGCTCTGATGAGAGCTCAGATTTATTGCTAACTTGTCTTCTGCTGTCTGTTTTGCTCTGCTGACATCTGGTGGTTTAAGTTAAGAATTGCATTTTTATTTATTATTTTTCCATTTCAAAGTTGTTTCCTTTTGATAATAAAAATGAGATAAAATAACATTTGTTCGGAAGCTATCATCATCCCAGATTGACATCAATTTACAGGATGCTTATATAGTATGTGCTCACTTTGTTTTTAATACTTATTCTGCTTGGATACCCCAGTAGTTTGCTGTTAATAAGTACTGTTACCCAATGGTAACAACAAATATAGTAAGTCACTGATACCACATCTCAATATTATTCCAGCCTGGTGATTCATACTCCATTACAGCTCAATGTTATGAGGACCTGAGCACTAAACTGTTAGGCCTTTAAGAGTTTTTTTTTTTGCCAGATTAAAAGGAAGAACATTTGAGGAAGAACTGCAACTCTGAGGTGGACATTTGCAGAGGACTGACATTTGTGAGCCATGTTGAGGAGGTTGGAGAGGAGTTTACCTTTTCTCCTTTGTCTCCTCTGACGCCTCGAACTCCTTCAGCGCCCTGAAGGATGTGGGAGAATACAGTCAGAGTCACAAACAGGGTAAAAATGATCTACAACTATTTTTTTTCCGCTTACTTTTACACCACGGGGACCAGGATAGCCGATAGATCCTATTGGACCAGGAAAACCCTGCAATTTAAAAACAAACACTAAATGTTCAGTATTCCATTGCATTCTTGCTCCTTTTGATGAGTTTTTTCACATGTACAAAGTAGATCATAGGTAGAATAGGTAAATTTTAATACCTTAAAATGTCAATGAAAAGTTATTTTAAGTATATTTAATATTTATCCAGAATTCAAAAGGTCAAACTCATATACTGATTTGTTATACATAGTATTTCAAGTGTTTATTTCAGTCAGATTTAAAGACTATGGCTTACAGCTAATAAAACCCCTAAATCAAGCATCTCTGAAAACTGAAGTATTACATAAGGACAATAAAAATAAAGTTCTTGAGGCCGATTCTATGACATGCACCTGTTTTTTTATAGCTTGACATTTTCTTTTAACTGTATTTTTTGTGTTGTATTTGTTGCTGCCTCTTGGCCTGGGGTAGAAAAAGAGCTTTTTAACCTCAATGGATTTAATTGTGGTACAAATAAAGCTTAAATAACATGTTTACTTGTTAAGTTGTGGCCTGCATATTAAGACTGTTGTCCAGTGAACAGTGGATAATGACTCTAACTTCATTGCTAAAGAATCTGACAGATTACATGCCATGTTGAAGCATATTAACTGAAAGTTGAGAAGAAGGAAAAACTGTGGTTAAAAAGTACCAGCACTTTAAACATTCTTCTGCTCATAAGCTTAAAGGAGATGATGATCCTGCCTATACTGCTAAAATACAAAGGCTGACTTAAATGATTGTTCTATCACTGAGCTTGATTGGCCAGCAAACTGGCCTGACCTAAACCCTGAAGAGGATCTACGGAGTTTTGCCAAAAGGAGATAATGCAAACAAGCAGAAGGCCGCCTTTCAGTAGGCTGACATTTCTGTATTGGCTTTGCAAATGAAATATGGCACTTTTACAGCTGCACTGACCTCTCAAAGTGCTTTACACTAGAGCCACATTTACCCAATCAATACTCAGATCGGCAGGGAACTTGGGGTTAAGTGCCTTGCATACGTGTATAAGTAATTGCATCATGAAGGACCTGAAATCAAACAAATATTTTCCAAAATAAAAGATGTTTAGTCTGCTCACTGAGCAACAGTTGCCCTAACACTTTATGTTGCTCTTATGTAATAATCTAATGTTCTGACAAACTAAACTTTGAATTTCCGTTGGCTGCATGTCAGAATGATCAAAATTAGTAGAAATAGATGGTTGAAATATATCACTCTATGTGCCGTGAAGTTAGTTTAGATTTGTAATCTGAATTTCAGAAATAAGGCATAATGTAATTGAGATGCACCTGTTCTTGCACTATTGTTGGAATACATTAAAATTATACTCACCATGTCCAAGAACTAGGGTAATAAAGTGCTTTGATAAAATGCTTTGGATAATGCTTTGTGAAGATTGTGTTAATAATTTCTTTTAAATTACCACTGTGTTTATCACACAGCAAAAAATAAAATTGAACAAATTAAGTACTTTATTGAAAAATATAAATTACCAAAATATATTCCAACTTACCGTGGATCCTTTCTCTCCAGGAGGTCCTTCTTTTCCAGGGTGACCCTACAGAAGCACAAGTACCTACTGATTATGTGCCTTTAAATATTTTACATCAAAAAGTGAAATATTAAAAAGGGACCGAAATTCATGACTTACAGGAGGGCCATCAGCACCACCAAGTCCAGCCAGACCTTGCTTCCCTTGAGGCCCCTACATAGACAGAGTAATAAATACGGACACAGTCAGACAGATACGTTTAACATATTGAAATACGTTTTCAAAACCACAAACAAAATTCTCTCTGTCAGCCAAACTAAGCTCTCATGCCTATAAAATGTGTGATCTTGTGAGTGTTTCTGCCCTTAGAGGAGCAAGGTAAGGGCTTACAGCTCAGCCACAAATCTGCTCAACTACTTATGAAGTCTTGACTGAAACATACACTTATCAGCATTGTAGAGAAGGTCTAAGGAGGAACTTGAGTTCCCACTGTACTTACTTTTTCACCCGGAGGCCCAATTGGACCTTGAGGACCAATGAGACCCTTGTAGACAAAGAAAAGAAGCATGTTATAAGAAGCACGAGGAACGAGTCCAGTTATGTTTTAGAAAGTTATAGTATAAATATAATTGGCTGGGATACAGTTACTCATCACTGTTTTAAACATTTTGTTTTTAAAACTTCATATTTCAGCCCATAAACAAAGAGTTTATTCTATTTACAAAGAAAAGCTTTCCAGAGGTCCTGTGCTTCTTCTGGAAAGCTTTAATGTGTCTCTGGCTGTGAATAAGTTATGCATTCAACCTGCATTCCATCCCGCAGGTTCCTACTAATACTTTCCAAAGTAATGACAACGTTCTGTTCACACTGTGATCGCCAACAGGACTGAAAATTATACCTGGCAGAGGTCATTCAGCACTGGCGAAAATACTAAAAGGCCCTGTTTCACATCAAATCTGACTCAAAAATGGAATTAGGTGTCTAATATGTGAAAAATTTCTGTTGGATCCAAGTGTTGTTGCTGCTTTTAGCAAGACAGAAACAAAGATTTACTCTCTTCTCAAGTGAGTTCTCATTGACAGAGGGATAGTAGCTGGGCTGGGGGAGTGCATTGAGAAAAAATTTGCAAAGAGTTTTTGATTTAAAAACCAGAAATGTGGGGGATCATTCAAGATTATACTGCTCCCTGTTGCACTGTCAATATGGCAAAGTGGAAATAGAAGGAAGAGAAAAAGCAGCAGAGCAAGGAGGAAGAGAGTGAATGAGAAAATATACATAAAAAGAGGGAAAAAGTGATCGAACAGGATTAATGTAAATAACTAAACACTTACATGAGGACCAGGCAGGCCTTGTTGCCCAGGAGGACCTGGCTCTCCTTGAGGACCCTTCACAGAATAAAATAAAACAATTCAGTGTATTTAATGTAGAGAACTCCTAACATTTCAGCAGCCAAAATAAAGAAAGGACGAATTAAGAACTAGAACTCCTCGTGGCGTAAAGAACAGGATATCTTGTTCCGACATTAGTGTTGATATTTGGTTTAGTAGGGATCCATTATCAGAGGGCAAACACACAGACAAAAATCTTAAATGTCCTTTTTCAAGCATGACATACTGTTGGATTCAAACTTTCATAAAAGAACCGCAATGAAAATGTCTATTCCAGCTGGTAGAGCTGAAAAACGTGCAAAGGAAAACTTCGAAGACAGTTAAAGTCACTAAGAATACAAACACAGTAGGTAAATGCAGTGCCATAAAAAAGTATCTGTCCCCTTAAAGATTCATTCAGTTTTTGTCTTTTTGTGTTGAAATGTATTTACTGTAAATGCTTTGAATACATCAAACAAAAAGCAACTTGTTTCTATGTGAAATGCTTCCTAAGCATAATAACTGGTTGTGCCACCCTTGTAGGCAACAGCTGCCATTAAGTATTTTTGTTACTGGCACTGAGCCCTCTACATGATTGGTCAGGGGTCATGCCCCATTTTGACCCACTCTTTGAAGAAGTCAAACTCAGCCAAATTGGAGGTTGATCAAACATGAAAACCCTGTTAAGATTATGCCAAAGTGAGCACACCAGCAAAGAGATGAACTTCGCAGATGTGCTTCAGATCATTGTCCTACAGCACAAAAATGGAGCTCGTGAGCTTAAAGTAGCAAACTGATGGCTGGACATTTGCTTTTAGGATTGAAGCAAAATTCCCACTTCCATCAGTTAAAGAAAGCTGTCCAGGTCCTGATGAAGATAGCAGCCCCAGACCATGACACTGCCACCACCAATCAGTATATGTATTTTATTCTGAAATGCTTTGCTAAGAACACATACCTTCCATAACATCATTTCTGTTGCCTTGTCAGTCCACAGAGTATTTTTATCAAAAGCCTTAAGGATAATCAACTATCTCAAATTTTGCTCTTCCTGACTGATGTAAATGATTGTTTCTCATCTGTTCTTAAATTTCTTTAGATCTCGCCATGATGTACAACTTTTTTTGTAAAAAAAAAAAAGAAAAAAAAGAAAAAAATGGGCCTAATATAGTACAATCCAAACATGACTTAATGCTGCAATAAAATCAAAAGGTGATTTAGTAAAGCATTAGTTTAAGTGTTAATCCTTATACACCTACAATATTTATGTTATCTTTTAAGCTTTCAGTATTTTTCAACTGAGTTACTGACTTCATGTCATAACTGAGGTAGGAAAAGTTCAGAAATTGCTTACGGTACTTTGGTTTAATGTTTTTTCATAAAAAGCTGACATTTTAACTGGAGTCTGCAATTAAAATGTCAGGGTTTCATATTCCTTAAAAAAATAACACTGTTCGGTTTAAGATATTAAATGTTTTCAAGTCAGAACGTTTAGCTCAGGATGACGTCTTTAGTTGCTGGTGTCAAAATATAAGTACAAGTTTGAGTTCCAAGTCTTTTATCAAGCTGAATCTGAAGTGAATAATTTGAAGTCAAAACTCTGGTGTTAGTCATATGACTGGCCCTGTTTGTTCCATTTTAGTTTAAGTGACAAATACTAAGAACATTATCTATGGTAAATTTACCCAACCAAAATATAAACTGACGGAGGAAAATATGAAATCACAGTACTTTACATTTAGTGAAGGTGTTCTCAGTCTTGCAAGATTCAAGCAAACATAGAGGTTTTTGGGTAGTTTTAAGCAATTTCCCCTTCAACATCAGTAAAGTATATTCTATTCTATTCTATTCTATTCTAGTCTTCTGACCACAAGTCAAAATTTAGATCTTTGTCCTCAAGTCCAAATGCAAACTGTGATGAAGCTTTTTTTGTTGCTGTTTAAACTTAATGTTTGACAGTAAGTAAAATAAGGTTATGCAACTCATAAAGTGTATAGAAAAATATGATAGTAAGGTTCATACAATAATAGAAATGATTTTTTTTTAGCTATTTTGCATTAAGTAGACATACATTATTTTTAGTTGAATCAGTTTTTATCCAGTTTTCATTTGGGAAAAAATGGTGTTGGTAAAATTGTTTGATAACATTACCATTGCCGAGTTGGTAATTTAAATATTTAAAATGTAGAATTTGCAATTCTATATTCTGTGAAAATCACAGTAAAAAAGTGATGTAGGCAAGCTAAGTCACTGAACAGACTTTTTGTTTACCCTCAAAATACAGTTAGAAAGTAAATGAAATAGGTTCTGCTTTCAGCAACAGCTGAGTCGTGGCCTCCTCCCTTGCAGTGCTGCACTGGAGTTAAAGTTCACAGTCCTTCAATAAAGTAAGCCTCACACAAACTAGATGCTTAGCTGGTCATGCAGAAAAAGTTTGACTTTCAACTCTCTTTTTAAACAAACACAACACAAATACTTCTCACCATGTTTCCTTTGGGACCAGCTTGACCATCCAGTCCAGAAAGACCCTAAAGAGAACAGAATTGGTTGATGAAAGTTGTTGTTAAGAAAGAAGTAAATCATGCAGCATGGTATGACTCAGTATAGAGCACAAACAAATCATATTTACAGGTTGTCCTGGAGGACCTGGGGACCCTCTCGGGCCAAGCAAACCTCTGGGGCCCTGTTTATAAAGAGAAAGAAACGATTTTTAAAAAACAAACAAACAAAAAATTCACCTCAACACAAGTTATTAAATGCAACATTAAAAAGAAAAAAAAAAGTCAACGTAGTATAGAATAAACTAAAACTGCCTTGCACTGAATTTAAATGTTGCTCTATGTAAAATGCAAACCCCCATGTGGTCATAGATGGGCACTGCAGACGGAAAGCTAGTATGAAAGTTGTTTCTCCTTGTAAAACAAAAAGACATTCATTTTATGTCAGCTAAAATACTCTACTCTTTTACCTTCCTACTAGTGTGTGATGAAACATGATGTAACCGTTTCTCTAAAAGGACACTGCTAATTTGGGTACAAGAGGGAGCAAATTTCTCACGCTACCATTCACGGACCATTTAGGCAGAGCGTGGCAGAAGTGGAAACTTTCACACGGACATAATCAGAAAAAAGAAATTCCAGTCCTATTTTTTGATCTCTTATGCAGAAACTGTTTATACCAAGGTTGAGATTAGAAAGGCAATGGTCCCTGCACACAAAAGGCAGTGGTCCCCAGAGTAAAGAAGGCTGGCAAGGCCATGAATAAAAAAAAAAAAAAAACTGAAAGGGATGAGAAGGTGACGTTCACCCTTTGATCTGAACTTATTAGTATTTTCTGGATACAGGGTTTTCACTTATTTAGCCCCTGATACCCTTACAGACTATAAGAAATCAACTAGTTAGTAAGTCCACGATTGAAAGAGTGGCAAGAAGAAGGCCACAAGTCTCTGCCACAAGCCATGCTGGGGAAGAAGACGCTCTGATCAGATGAGACCCGAAAAGAACTTTGTTACACAAATCCAAAGCAATAAGTCAGGGGAAAGCTAACATTGCACATCATCCAGGAGTAGGACAGCTGGTTGATGGAAAGATGGGTGGAGCAAAATACAAGGCAGTCCTGGAAGAAAATCTGATCACTGTTGCAAAAGTGAGACTAGGGTGAAGGTTCAACTTCCAAAGGGATGACACAAAACATACAGGAGTAGGACAGCTGTGCAATGATTTGGATTAAAGGATATTTCATGTGTTAGAATGGCCCAGTTAAAGTCCAGAACTAAATTTATTCGATAATTGTAACTAGATTTGAAAACTCAGATGAATGGGCAGAAGTCTGCATAATAAAATGTGACGTAGTTCAAGAAAAATTAATATTTTTCCAAGATGTTGTACTTTGAGCTCAATGACCCTGCCTCTAACTAGAACTATACTTACACTCTCTCCAGCCACTCCTCTCTGTCCAACATGGCCATCTTCACCCTTGGATCAAGCAGACATATTTTGGACTTTTAGTAATTGTATGGGTATTTGAAAGTGATACAAGACGGACGAAAAACTCACTCTTGGGCCGTCATCTCCTGGAGACCCTGGAGAACCAGTGGGGCCCTGTTCTCCCTGGAATAGATCACATAGGGAAAACATCAACAAAGATTACAAATGCTGCAGTCAAAAGAGAATCTACATGCTCAATTTGTGCAGCTGAGAAAAAAGATTGTAGTTTAAATATGACGTTGGTCAGAAATGTGGAAAATTGAGGGTGTAAAAAATACAACGAAAACAAGCAAAAACCGCCTTTAATCTAAAGTTGGCATGGTCACCACAATGGGCATGGACCCACAATATATGGTTTTCACTATTCATAGAGCTCTATAAGGACCGGCCTACCTCTGTAATTATCTGGTATAGGACAAGGTTTAAAATCCCATCTAAAAATAACCGTCTGTGATCTTTGTGTCTCCGTTTGGTTTCTTTAAACTCAACATTCATCATTCGCCTCCTGGCCTGGTTAAACACTGTTTAGGTGGATCTGAAGATGTCCCCACCTCTCTAAGTAGGTCAAATGGCCTAATGACCTACATGAGCTGAACATTCACATCACAGTGTGATGTGAATGTAATCGGGGTCTAAATGGGGGCATTTAGACCCCAGTCAGCTTTTTCATGCAACACATAAGTCTTGATCAATGTTGATTTTAAGTAACACTAAGTTTTACTCTTTCAAGCTTACCCTGTGTCCTTTCTCTCCAGGAAGACCGGGGAGGCCATCAAAACCTCTGTCACCCTAAAGTAAATAAAAGACATCTCAAGATGGTAAGTGTACCAATCATTAACGGGATGTGAATTTGTTTAAAATTAACACTGAAAAAAATGATAATATAATGTTTGTCTTTAGAAAAACTGCACATTACCTTGGCGCCTGCCTCTCCTGGCATTCCTCGTGCACCGTCAGCTCCATTACGACCCTGGAAGACACACACACACACACACACCCCATGTCAGTTTACCAGTTTATAGTTAAATAAACACATAGGTGCAATCATTGAATGCAGATGATTTTTTTTTAAAACAGAGAATGTTTGGAACAAGTTTCCTTTCTATGTAGGCACAGATTTTAAAGCTGGCAAATATATTAAACTGCACTTATAGTAAAAAAAAAAGTTATTTACACATACTGAATAGAAAAAACAAAACTTTTATATTTCAGGGAATTTGTCCCATTCCTCCAAACATAACTGGTGTAACTGAGTAAATATTTAAAGACACCTTTTATAGATCTGCTCACAAAGATACTATGAGGCTAGGATTATGGCTTTATGATGGTTACTCCAAAACATTGATTTTGTTGTCCTGAAGCCACTTTACAGCTCATTTGGTGCTGTGCAAGGTCCTTTGTCCAGGTGGAAGATCTATTTGTGCCTACGTTTTAACTTCTTGACTTATGTTTTCAGCACCAACATCCATATTTCTACATAATGTTGTCAGGTTTACAAGCTTCCCCTTTTTCCTCAAAATGTAATAGTGGCCATTATGGCTAAACACATTACATGTAATTTCATCAAACCACATAACATTCATCCATCCAATGTATCCAACAGTCATTAGGGAAACCATAGTACATGTCTCTAAAAATTAAGTGTATTTATAAATTGTAATCTAGGATTTTTTTTTCTGTTGCTCTTGGAGAAATGGCTTTTTCCTCTTTGACTAGCCTTTCAGCATATGTCTGTATGGGACTCAGTTCACCATGGATAATAACTCTCGAACGTTTTTCAGCCAGTATCGTTACAAAGTATTTTGTTTTTCTTCTGGGTTTGATTTTACACATTTTGCAACAAAACAGATTAGATTCTGGGACACATAACCTTTTTATTTGTATGTGATATGTAATATCATGTTTGATCCTTTTTTTCATGATATCACATAAAAAAAACAGGGCTTATAAAGTGGTTTCTTAAAATACATCCGCAAGTGGGACTTAGTTTGACTCAATATTATGAAGTGCTTACAAAGCCATAATACTATCAATTGTACCTTCCCAAATTATGTGTATGTACATCACCATTGCAGTGCTACATTAGAGAAGATGAACCACTCAATTAGTTTTATGTTTAAATCACTCTTACCCTTTTTCCTAGTTTCCCTGGTAAACCAGTTGGACCCTGAAGACCTCTTGGTCCCTGTACAGATTATGTAAATGTATAGAATTCTTATTTGTTTTTAGAAACAGACAAACAGGAACAACATAGATGTTATCTAAGGTTCAAAAGTATTACTGTGAAAACCAACAAAAAGCTACGCCTCTCACCTGTGGTCCAGAGTCACCGCTGTCACCTTTGAGTCCAGGAGCCCCAGGGGGTCCCTATGTAGAAGAAAGAAGGCAATTTAAACAGATGATAGCTGTATCCCTGAGTCATATTTCCATGTGTGCAAACTCTCTAGTGCAGAAGAATTGAAGGACTCCAGTAACATAATTGTGCTGTCTGAGAAGGATATGACCAAACTGAATATGTGGTTGACAATATTCATACTATAGAAATGTTCATATTCTGTCAAGAAATACTGTGAAATATAAGTTGTCACAAAAAAAACATACTGTATTTCACAATAATGTGTCTTAATTTGCTAAGAGAGAGAAAAAGCCATCCAACAGCTAACAGGAAGGTTCAAAGGAGTTTTCACGCTCTTTCTGTCATGAAACATTTGAGTTCTGAAAATGTTAACAGCCTTAGAAACCTGAGATGTTGAACACATTTTAAAATGTCAACTCTATCATTCTCTTGTCTTTGCTTTAAGATTATAGTAAACATTTCACACTACTGCTCTCTCGCACAGCAGCATGATGCCACCGTTGCTAGCACTATAAAATGTGTAAGCCTATGCCAAATTACAACATTAAGGCAAGGAAAACATATGCTGAATAATGTTTTTATATTTTTTATCTTATGCCTTTCTAAAAACTGGATAACAAAAATTGGCCACAAAATTTAGATTGGAACGTCTTTACGCAGAAAAGAAAATTCTCTGTAGCCTTTTATTCACAATAAAGTAGTGAAATGACTTGATCTTCAAATGTAAATTTGATTGATCTTCAGATGTAAATCACTGCATTTTTATCACATGGAAGACTTGTTATTGGCAACACGTCAATGTATGAAGATACTCACCAAAAGTCCAGATCTTCCTGCCAACCCCACCGGACCTGGGGGGCCTCTCATTGTTAGCTAAGGACAAATCAAAATAAAGTATAGCCCATTAGTTACTATTTAAGAACACACATATGTTTACATACACACGCATCGTCTATGTATGCTAAAAGACCTGATAACCCTTTATCCTTTAAATCAAGGATAAACGCCCACTTGTTTAGAGATTACTTGTGTAATAACTAAAAAATGTTAATTTTATTTTTTACTCCAATGATCATTTGTGATGATTTTGATTTTTACATTTTAAAAATGTAATATCATGTAAGGTACTCTGAATCTCCCAATTACTGAAATGCCTATGAATATGTATAAAATATAAAATGTAATAATTGAACTAAGACAATTAACCAAGTGTAAATAAAACTGCCAAAGGCCAGGTTACAAATGGTTGCATAAAATCCCAACACACACATTTTAGATTATTTTTGGCCAAAAAAAAACAAAAAAACAATGTGAATGAACATAAATTACTAGTTTTAACCAAAGTGAACTGAGCTTGTAAACAGATCTTGTTAAAGGTGAATTTGCAAAACTGCTGATAGTGCTTAACCATGTAAGATCATTCTTATAACTACCCACAATTTGAAATAGAATAAAAGTCTAAAGTTTAAAAAACAAAGCTATTTGTAGGGATTTGCAACGTCATAAACCATCTTATGATAGTTCAATAAAATCACAGAAATATTCATTTCAGCCTCTCTGAGAGCAGCATGTCTTGTTCACAGTTTACCACTTCAGTATTTTCTTCTGTTCATAGCTAGCCACAGTGTGCGACAGCCAGAAATGTTGTCTGGCATTTATTTGTAATATGATGACACAATCACGTAAAAGAAAGAAACCTATTCATGTCCTAATTTGTACATAACTGAACACCTGGAAAGAATGAATAAATATACACTGCCTAGAGAGGCCAGAGAGAATAAATAAATAGAGAAGTATGGAAACGCATTTAATTTTATATTTACCCATGCCAAACCGAATTGTTGGCATGACAAGTCGAGTATTGAAAGGTGACAAATGCCTTCTAACCATGAATAAACTCCACTTGTGGGAGCCATTGAGCTCAGCATACTTCTAAAGCTTTAAATATTCAGTGGTTGTGTGAGGCTTAATCATCTCCATGTGCATGACAATATATCACACCAGGATGAAAGCACCCAAGTTCAACCTGTTTTCAACAGTGCTACGGTTGTCAGAACCACAGAGTGGGTATAAGTATCTGCTGCGGCTTTGGGCACTTCTCAGCCTGACCTGAGTCCAAAGCTTTGTTTGTGTCCTAATTGGGACTTCTACAATGCACTGCTCCTTTACATACATGCTGAATTGAGTATTTTAGTATTTAAACTAAAGAAACATACATTTGGTGAAGAATATTATTTGCAAGTTAAATCACAAAGAGTTTCAGAATGAAATATTGCCATTGATACTTACTCTGGCCTGAGATAGGATGGCCTGCGCCTGAGCTTCTTGGGCTGTTATCACAGGTCCCTTATGTGCCTCACCACCCGCACGGAACTGTAGGCCACAAAAAGTAAAAGGAAAACAAAATTAAAAATAAATGGACTTGTCTTTGCTTTTACAGAGTGGCATATCTAATAGTGACCCCCATAGGAGGTAGTCTACTAAACCTGTTAACCCCACACCTTTCAAGCACAAACACCAACTCTCATAAATATGTGAGCATTTCAAAACCTCAGTCACTGGTTCCACTCCATTGAACTGGCTGACATTTACAAGGCCAATGATTTGTTACCTAAAGAAAATAGGCTGCCATCGCTGGCCTACTGTTTCTGCAGAGTGGTAAATTTACCCACAGAGGTGAGTTTGTGGGTTATTGACTACAATTAGACTCACGCAATATGTGAGGGGAAAAAAAAGACAACTAAAAAGTACATAGAAAGCAGCAGAACTTACTGGTAGCATCAGAACGGTACCTGGAGGGCCAGGGACACCATCTGAACCTGGAATACCAGGACGGCCTGGAGGACCCTGCACAGTGAAAATGAGAGAAAATCCGATATTTCTAAAAAGGCAAAGACAGAACATCTCAAATAGGACACAATATCATGGAAGCATAAAATCATATTTATGGCTATACAAAAGAGTGCAATATTAAAAGTCTGTTTAAAGTTAACGTCTGTGTGGGTAGTACTATGCAACTGAGCAGTGCATGATAATTATTCGTTAGGCCAGTTGACTGTACTCTAACTTGTCCCAATGTCCCCACCAGTAACTTTATCAGGTGCACCTTGTTTATACCACCTTGGATCCGCTTTTGACTTTATTTTGGTCCATACTTACCAGATCTTTCTACAATACATAAAATTATATTTACCAAAGTAATACCAGTTTCTGTGACATTGCATTGGTAAAGGAGTGATTGGATGTAATATTTAGTAGGCTATCTTTTTCCGACATCATGATTTCAAACTCTGTGTTCCAGTAATTTATTTGTTCCCTTGGAAGGACTTTCGCTGTCCTGAGGACCCACATCTGCTAAAGTTCTTAGCTACTAAGAGCAGAAAGCTCAGGGAGATCAGTAAGGACATTGGGATGACGAATAAATAAACAAAGATTAGTGAGGAAAATCAAATCAAAATCAACATTATTGTTGCTATTTTCAATAACAGTATGCCTCAAGTTTTTGGCGGACGATGCATACATTAGCCTTAATGGGAAGTTAATTTTATTGTTCTGTTTAGTATTTAGCTTAAAAAGAAGACATTTTTAATCATCTAAAGAAAGAATGTTGCCTGCATGAGACAACTGGGTTAATAAGTCGGCTATAAATCTTAAAATGTAAAAACTTGGTAACAATGGTTGGATTATGCTGGCAGCAATACACAACCTTATTGTGTGATCGCTGTACACTGACTCCAAAAGTGAATATATTCCCACAGAAACAAAAATGTTTAGAGCTCTGACAACAATCTCTTTATAGCTTGATGCAAAATGAAACAAATGTTTCATTGTCTTCAGTGACAGCTGATTTTATCCTGTACATTTACACCACATCCCAGAATGGTTCAGTTAGCACCGTTCATCACTTTTGGATGCGAGAACTCCAGAGCGCGAAGGTAGCACCCAAACACTGAGTTTAGGGTTTCAAAACACTCCTCTTCAAACTGAGGGGTGACATCAGCATGCCACATCTGTCTTTCATATAAAGCCAGTGGTTGCCACATTATTTTAAAAGTAACACATTGTCTGAGGTTAGCTACTCGAGGCACTCCCAGAATGTCTAGTGATATTGGTATCAATACAGAAGTTTAGATTTTTATAAAAGGAAACTGCAAAAGATAAAAATAAAAAAATAAAAACTGCTGCAAAAAAATTACTTTTATATTGAATTACAACAGCAAGAGTTTGAATAAAGACGCACACAAACATCAGGAATTAACTGAAGGCTTAAGGCAGGGCTTAATACTTTGAGAGAAACAACAATCTACTTAGCAGTCTCTCTATTGCTGCAATCTCATCTTGGCTCTGATTGATGCCATGTGTTTCCATTCGCTTTTTTTCCCCAGTGTCTGTGAATTTTCCCCATCCACAGTTGTGATCAAGAGCATAGCGGCATCTAGCGTTAATGACGGCTGGAAGGGATGGGGTTTCTGAGTGCTTTGGGGAGAGAAGGCAGCATGCAGAAACTGCGTAAAGGAAAACCGCAGAGAGTATAGAAACCACTCAGCTCTAATGTCCCTGTCAGTCCGCAGTGACTTCGTCCCATGAGAGGAAATAGAAGAGGGAGGACAGACTTGCTGGATGAACAAAAAGGGTTTTTTTATCACCCTGACTCAGTGAAACAATAAAACTTTTGTACTAGTGAAAGCTGTTGAATAAACTAGCAAATGGCCTATTTGTTCCGCAAGTTTCCTTTCAGAAAGAAAACAGTTTTTAACTGCCAGTTTTGGGGGAAGCAAGATCATGCTTTGTATCGTCAAGTAAACCAAATATATGATTAGATTTAAATAGAGATGCAAAAAAAAAAAAAAGTAATTTCAGGTATTCTGCATATTTCAAAGAAAACTTCTTTAGCAATCCCACTGATCAGCAACACAGCTGATTTTTTTTTTCAAACTTTCCATAAACTGCATACCAAACTGCAGTATTTTTTTCAAGTCACTGTTGTGGTTTATCAGAATTTTTTTTCACAGAACAGCAGTTAATTTAATTCAGGAATTTAAAAAAAAATTTAAACATATTTCAGCCTGCAAATTACAATTTTAAGTAAAACGAAAAAGTACTTATAACACAAAAATGTTACTGCCTGAAGTCTGCAGACTTGACAGTTGTTGAGCAGGCAGTCATTGACACCCTTCACAAGTGCAGTAAACCACAAAATGCTATTACTAAAAAACCTGGCTGTTCACAAGAGTGACCCATCGAAACATTTTTCAAGGAAAGCTTAGTGGAAGGAAAAAGTGAGGCAGAAAAAGATTCCTATGCAACTCAGGTATACTGAATTCATAACACTTGGACTGCAGCAGAACATCGGTTGCAGGTGCTACATTACTCGAGTTAATCCAATCCTCTACCAGAGACGACACCAAAAGTGTCTCATCTGGGCCAAAAACTGAACATCCTTTCAGACAAAAGTACACTTTTAATTTCATTTGTGATTAAAGCTTCTAGAGCCTTTCAGAAGAATGGAAAGGCACTCTTGAAGTCACAAATGATTAAAGATTTGGTTTCCACTCTCCAACAAAGCTAATTTGGAAACTGGACTGCTTGCTTCTAATGACTTTTAATCTAATTTCAAAACATAGACATTTCCTTTACAATATCAGAAAGAGAAAAAAACAACAACCACAGTGTCTCTAACTCAGCTGAAATAAACTGTAAAATGGAGTCTAGCACTCACTCACCCTCTCACCAGGATCTCCTGGAGTACCTGGGGGTCCTTGCAATCCTGGGTTACCAGGAACACCCTGAAGGCAAACGTGAATACATTTAGCATATTACCCCAAAACCACTGCTAACCAGCATTTCCAACACAGTCAGCCCACCAAAGCGCCACATGCAGAGGCCAACAGAGACAGAGGCAAAGCCATCATTTTGAAAGAAATAAACCTCAAAAAAAGTAAGCCCCCCACCTCACCTCCAACCCCTCCACCCCTCGTCTTTTCCCAACATGCACAGAGTCACAGACATACACACTTCCATGCACAAATACACATTTTGACAGTTTGTCTCAACTCAAGCTCCGCTGACAATCCGTGCTGACGTTCTTTCCATAAAAACATTTTTCCCTCTTTAGCTGTTCTCCATCTGTGAAAGGCAGACAGGAGTGTGGGAGAATGTGATACTCACTGCTGGGCCAGGGGCTCCTTGGGGTCCTTCTAAAAGCATCCCCTGCAAAAGGAAGAAAAAGAAGAAGGGAATACAGTAGCATTAATGGCAGCCTGTAAATCAAGAGACAATTAAGAGTAAGGGGCATCTCTTGGCTTAAGGCTAAAGAGTTTATTTGCTAAAGCCTCAGGATGGTTACAAAAATGAAGCTATCTGATTTACTTGTTTAAACAAAAAGTGATACAACTGCTATCACAGCCAATGCAAAACCATCTAAAGCCCTTCTTAGGGATTTGTACGTTTTTGTTACATCTCACTATCGAGAATGATTGACAGAAGTAACACAGTCAGCTTGAATTCAGATGAAAATTAACTGAACTCAAAAGGTGTTTAAACTAAGTACGGAAAGCTTTATATTCCTGAGAAAAATCTGTTGAGAATCTGATTTCCTTTTATAACCTTACATATTGTTGAGATGTTTTAAAGCCCACATACTTGAACTTTTGGCATCTCTCTTTCAATAAAAAATTAGGTTTGTGCCAACCGTATAGCAATACAATTTCATCTCAGTTTTTTAGCATGTGTACAAAGTTGATCGTTTAAAGGATATTTTTTGTGATTTAAATTGGTGACAGGAATCTGCAACCAATTTTAAACCTGACCAGCCCTGACCGATGACTACAAATGTGTTAAACTCAAAATGCGATCAAATTGAGGTCAGTAAATGTTCCATTATAGCGGACTGGTTGTGGTAACTGCTATGGAATTTGTTAGTGATGCAATATTTAAACTTCCCCACACTTCCCATCAATGACTTGCTTAAAATTAAGTTAAAGAAAGCAAAATAGGAGTAACAAGCTATTTAAAATAAACATGTTTACTGTGGAGGTTTAGCTTTTCATTCAAGTGGTTACTTTTAAACACAGAGTGACCTTTCTGCAATAAACAGGAAGGCTTAATGAAAAGTGCAAGGTTTCTCTGTTAAATCCTCTTAATGTGTAATGGGACCTGTGGCGTCTAGAAATGTTGGAGTCCTTTTGGAAAATCTCAGGATTAAGGTAAGAGTCTACATTATCTTTTTAGTAATGCTTACTGTGAACTTGTAAAGAGAGGTCAACAAAAAAAAAAAATCAAAGCTTAATAAAAATCAGAAATCAGACACAGAACTGTGGATGCACAGCTACACCAAATTGCTAAGTGTTATTGTCAGACTTTATTAGGTGTTATCCCCTTTGTATTTACTTGGGCAAAACTAACTAAGCATTGAACACTGAAGATAGAAATTTACCCAGAAGCTAATTGTCAAGTGTGTTTACCTTGTGGAAAAACTAAAATTATTTTGACTTTGTAACAATTCAAATAAATAAATCTCAATAATTTAAAGGAGAAAAATAATAGTCATAAATATAATGAATGTAACAAAACCTTATTAATTTGAGACCTATATCAATACTCCAACTTGTAAAATTAGTCTTATATATAATATCTGGGGTTATTTTATCTAAGAAAGCAACGAAAGCTTTTGTTTCCACAAATCTGGAACAAACGTCCAGAGAACTGAAAAATCGCTGAAACATTTTAAATCAAGAGTAAAAACCTACCTGTTTAGAGTTGCTTTTGAACCATAATGAATTAAACATTGATCAACATTTTGATTTGTATGTAATGTTTGTTCAAATGTTGACTTTATGGTGTTTTCTTTCTTTGTAATTTTGTGGTTTTGTTATGTAAAGCACTTTGAGCCGCCTTGCTGTTGAAATTTGCTACACAAATAAGTTTGATTGACTGATTTTTTCAGCATTATCTATCCATCCGTCTGCATTTAGTCTCCATGGAAACCAACCGCTGTGTGTGGCAACAGTCTACACCACGTTACATCCTGGTATTAGCTCAGACATCAAACACAGCATCATTATATATACTTCACAGTAGAACCACAATTATTAGTGCACAGTTGAATTCTGAGATGTTGATAAGCACAAAAAGCAGCGATGTATGCTTCCTGCTAGTTGTTGTTAATTCACCAATGATGATAATGCTTAGCTCTGACATTAATCAAAAAGGCAAAGTACAACAACACACATCATGGAGCATTTTTAATCTTGAGCAGGTTGCATAAAGCTTTTATCCAATCAGTCTATCACTTGTACTTAAAGCTCTTACGCAAAACAGTTATATCTAATAAACCCAAAGATGAGCTCCTTTTCGACCTTTTTTTCTACCTCCCATTTATGCAGATGAGATGTGGCTTTTGCTTTTTGCTCTGCTCTGCAAACTATTATTACACAGTCAAAAGCACACGTTAATACTAAATAAATACACACTAAAAGTTAAAATGGTCTTGGGAAAAAGGGGAGAAGCGCTCCCTCATTGCACATTATTTTCATAGTTCTACAGTTATAAAATTCTCAGGGTGAAATATATCAGTCAGAAAAAAACCACCAGCATTTTGTAATTATAAAAAAAACCACAGCAGAGGCATTCCACCACGACTAACTTATGGCTTAAGTTCAGTGTTGTCTTGGACTTCAGAGCGACTCATCCAATGTGTGTTAATAGCGAGGACTGAGCAGCAAAAGTAGCATGTCCCTGTGAGTTTTCATCAGCTGATCTCACTGAGGATCTTTTATTGCTACATTAGAACCTAAAGTTGCACAATCAGCATAAAATATGCTGATCATTGTGGCACTGCTGATGTCTCACTTAACCCGCTTTTGCCTCATTCATGCTTTCATAGATTCCTCAGAGAAGCCCAGACAATGTCAAAGACCTCGCTTAAAACCTTTTGTGAAAGTGGCCATTTATGCTCTTTCACACAAACTGAACTTTTTTTTTCTTTTGACATTTTTGTATGAAATGCATTCCTACCAGATAAAGCTCAGGTGGCTTTATCTGCCCAATCATATCCAGGTTTTGAAATGCTCACCAATGTTTTAACAGATGTTTGAGTCATGCTGACTAAATGTGTCTTGGACAGATTGTGCAAATTAGGAAAAATGTCAGCTAAAATTGGGCTTGGTTTAACTAATTGTAATGACTTTATCCTAGTGAATGCACCAGGTAAGGCAGTCAGAGATGGGCTAATGCACATAAGCAGATTCAAAGGAGATTTCAATCAAATCAAAAAGGATAGCTTGTTTCACGTCATTTAAATCAGAGCAATTATAAACACAAATCATTTTGGACATCTATTTTTTGAACATAGAAGTCACAAACTTGAAAAAAAGCATGAAGAAACATTTGAATTATACTTACAGGTTCAATGACTGCAGGTTCACCCTTCTCTCCTTTTTGTCCCAAGTAATTGTGTCCCCCACTCACCTGAAGATGTAGAACAAATAATATGAATCCTTAAAGCCATAATAACACTACCATATTTACAACGAAAAAAAGTGTGTTTAATGGAGTTTAATAAGCAAAAAGCATTTTTTTTCTCCCTATTTGAAAAATTAATCTAAGTTCCTTCATTCTGGAGAAACTTGATACATCTCTTTATTAGGCATCTATATATTCTGTATTTGCAAATAACGTGTATAACAGTTCCAAAACAGAAAAGAAGGACTCCAACTGTGCACTAATATAGGAGTTGTTACCTGACACTATACTGGTACATACAAAGACTTCAGAAGAAAAGAATTCATGAAGAGACCACAGTTCTGAGCCCAAACCTTAACACAGTCAAGAGCGCATGCAGGACAAAGAAAACAATTTAAATTTGTCCCAAGCTGAAAGATCCCAGCTCAAAGCTCAGATAAAGACCATGTTACTTCCTGATTCTGCAAATTTGGATCTTCAGTGAATGAGAGAATAAACACCCGCTTAGCAGAATTTTCACAGAATGCAAAAACAGCTTTGATGGAGACAAAGAAAAACCTAACAATTGCCAAGAACTGTGTCATTAGATAAAGCACACAGATTATCGCTAGAGTATCCAGGGAAAGGCATGTGTCTAATAAACAACAGAGGCCTCTCGGGTGGAAAGGTTACAAAGAGCATGCTAATTGCTGACAGGTGTTTATCTGGAAAAGACAAGGTCTGTATTTGTAGAAGCTTAAGTATATTTGAACTTCTGGTTTGTAAGTGTAAAATGCCAAGCTTAAATCATTGAAAATAATAAATAACAGAAGCTACCCCTTAACCACCCTAACAAGTTAATACAGCATTGGTTGGTGACCAAGAGTGATCAATTTTTAGTCTAAACATGTGATCTTTTTCCAGTCAGTGAACACGCCATACTAATCTCTACCAGACTATAAGAACATCACTTTTAGGTGTGGATGACTTTCTTAAGACTTGAAGCTTTCAGTATTAGCTAGGTTCTTAAGAATAAATTCATAGGAAACATAGACATGAAATATGAATCTGAATCTTTATGAAGATGAGATGAGACTCAGGCTGTAACAGTGAGAGGAAGCCAGACTTTTAGAAGCAGGTATGTGAACTCTATTTCAGTTTTAGTTATTTCATTTTTTTTTCTTCAAAATTTTGCGCCACTAATGGTCTTTACAGATAGACAGACATGCATAAAAGGTCTCAAGCTCAGAAGCCACACCCGTGATAGTTGCGTTTAGCCTCTGTATACTCCAGCGCCACAACATGCACAGACTCTAAAGCCTTATTTTTGTTAAATTTATGCAGGTCCTGTTAATCAACATTCATATCAAACAGGTAAAAAACAACCAAACACACACATATCTGTTGCAGATTCTGCTCTGATGGATGGTTTAATTTAACAAATTATTGCACACACAATCTTGATGTGTACAATATTATTGCTTTTTGTTCTTTTTTTCTGACTTTATGGAAAACCAAAATCAATAGCTTTGTTTATATGTGAAAAATGTTCGGACTGAAGCATATTCAGATTAAATAATCTGAATGCGTCACTTATAGAGGCACAAAATGAATCAATTCAATCAAACATGCAGTGGAATAGAAGAACTGACTTGCCCAGTGTTGTAAAAAAAAATTACCTAAAAAACACAGAAGCAGTTGTACCACTGTCTGTGCTGACATAGAACACAGAACAAATGTTTTATTGTTCTGTCTTTTGAGCACCAAGAATGGACCAGCGCCACGTTCTAATAACAGTTGAGATGTTACTGCACTCCCTAATTAAGCTACACGCTAAGCAGTTTTCTGTTGTTCTTCCTACATTACAGGACGAGAAACCAACAGACCAGTTTTGCTACCAAGATATGGCAAACACATGCACAGTCAGGTCAGGTCCACAATAGGAATGTTGCAATCAGAACAAGTGTTTCTATCCACGCTGTGCACATTATCAAGCAGCATAAACCACTTCTCATTCAGACTATAAATTTATTTGGATAGAGCTGAATCTGATCAGAATCTTTTGATTAACATGACTCATTTGCCTATGGGTAAATAATAGAAGGTCACATCTTTACAAAAGCAGGAGATCAGAAACCAGATGCAATTCTGATCAGCACATTCGTACAAACAAACACTTCTAGCTTTTTCCATATTAAGTCAGGTTGTTAATCGTAACCACTTACACTGATATCTGTCTCTGCTGGAACACCAGGACCAATCTCATCCTCATACACTTCGGGGGTCGGCTTTGCATCGGTGGTACCATAATCGCCGTAATCCACATAAGTGCCATAGTCGTAGGGTTTCTCCACAAACTCTTTGGTATCATATTCCTTCATGTCGTATTCCTTAAACTCTTTCACATCCGTTTCAGGTTGCACCTTCACTAGTGGGTCCACTGGAGCAGCACTTTCCACAGCAACAGTAGGGTCCACTCCAACCTCATCCACACCGGTGACATAATCCTCCCCTATTTCAGCATCGTAAGTCTGGGATCAGAAGTGGGAAGACATGGAGGATTTGTTAGTGCAAAAAGTAAATATTTTTTGCAGGTTTACTGATTGCTACATTAAGAAAACACCAGTAATTAACTAGTCAAACAGCTTCATTATTTCAGACAAAAGTTGTTTTCTCGAGTCACTTCAATTTAGGTTTATTTCTGTAGATTACTTGTAGATTCCCTCTCGATATCACATGCCGCTCAATTGGGTCCCAACCCCACTTTATGAATAATGACATGTTTGTTAAATGGATAACTCTGAAGCAAGTCAAAGAAAAATAAAGTAGAGTTACCTCGCCTTGTCTGGAAGTCTCTGTCGGAGGATCAGGCTTACTCCCATACACCTCGGTGTAGTCATACTCGTTAGTGTAATATTCTCCACCAGCATTTGTCTAAAAGAAGAGATAGTTCAAAAAATAAAGTCAGAGTTGAGGGCAGTAGCTGCTCATAAGGTTACATAATATCCCTTCCCACCAGGTAAAAAAAGCGCAACTTTAAGCTTGATAATTTTTACAAAGATGTTTAGAGTGGCATGCAGAAAAAAAACGACCCAAAAATACAACAAATTAGGCAATCAATAGTTAGAAAGCAAAAGGAACCCAATGAAGAATTTAAATGACCAAAAATACTAAGAACTACACAACTAAGCATGATAGTTGTACAGGTAATCAAGATTTACCTCGGTCTTTGCTTGTGATGTAGGCGGAGCATCGGTGGTTACCTCCCCTTCACCGTATTCATATAATTCACCGTAGTCATAGACCGGGTACTGTACGAACCAAAAGATGATGTTACAGCATGTACTGTAAGCAAAATCATAATAAGCATAACACTACTTTTCTAAGCAGTCTGGTCCTCATATTTAAACAACATAAAGTAAATATATATCATGCCAATTAAAGAACAAGGGACCAAATTTCAAATCGATATAAAATATGACCCAAAAGAATATCTGTTTTCTGTATGCATGAGTGTGTTTCCCAATTTTCCAAATCATTCTGACCTTTAGTTAATAAAAAAGTGCTCAAATAAACCCTGTAACAATTTTCTGCTGTTGCTGCTTAATTTTGTCCACAAAAACACTTGTAACTGTCATTAATGGCTCTTTAAAAGACTTGCACTGTATGCCATATTTACTGAAGTACTAATACATGGAGTCATAGCTATTCTTATAGTTAGCGCAAAAAAAAAAATGAAGATGTTAAGGTTATTATTAAATCAAAAGACTTACTGCAATAGTCACCGATCAAAACTGGGACGGTGAAAAGAGTTTAAAGCATTTTACACCTTATAAGTTTACAGGTAAATAAGGTTAGACTTAAAGAAAATGTCAATTCAGTTTATTACATCTATCCATTTTCTAAAGAAGATTAAAAAAAAAATTCATAGATACATATAAACACATATCTGAGTTGATTTTTTAAGAAACACCCACTAGTCCGAGTAGCTCTGCCAGAAGCACAGAGGACCAACATATAATGATGTAAAACATCTTCCTCGGTCCTTTGTGAATAAAGGTTTATTGTCTTAGTATTATCCAAACAGAGGCAAAGTAAATTATAATAACAGAGCAGCCCCTGATATGCAATACCCAATCAGGAAAGGGATAAATATTAGTCTCTAGGCAGCTGCTAAGCTCATAAAAATAATACAAGTTCTAACGTTGGCCTCAGTTATGCGGTCTGGAGGGGGAAAGGTCACATAAAAGAAGTCCTGGCCTGACAGGCTCAGAGGGAAACAAAAGAGTATTTACTTATGGTGTTGAAGTACTTGGACTAAGCTGAATGGATTTACAATAGGGCGGACTGAAAATCATAAATAGATAAATAGCCACCTTTTTCTCATAAAAAGATGGCTCTTACTTTCTCTTCCTCCGTTGGCCCAACAGCTGATACTGCATGGTGATTAAAGTCAGCAAGCTTCATGAGATAAAACATCTTCAAAAAAAGTTTTATTCACAATTACTTGGAATTGCTTCAGGCTTTTTCATTACAAAAACAATAGCTACATTGTGGAATTTATTTTTTAGCTTATTAAGAGTCAGCAAGTTTAACAAACTGAGCTGGAATGTAGGAAGAACATTCCTGTCTGAACTGTACAGAATATGCCAATAAATAAACCAGATTTATAATGTCCTTGAAGCCAAACTGCTCCCTGCTGTCTATTTGGAATTGACAACCTCCTTATGTTGGCTCAGAAAAGTAACTTGATGATGAAGCAATATTTTCCAGTGCTGGTGCCCTCTATTCTGCCAATAGTTTTGAATAAAGAACAGGCTTCTCTTCTTTTTTGTTTTGAACCAAAAGTCTGCTTTTCCAGGTATTGGAAGTAGTCGGGGAAGGAAAAGCTTAAATTTCCCTGTGAGTCTGGGCAGAGCCTGCTGAACTCGTTAGTGATATAAATCTCGGGGCCACTCCAAAGTGGGCTATGACTTCTAGGCAGGAAAAAATAACAAGTTTCCGAAATGAGTTCATCAGTTATTTAATGCAAAACTTAAGGAAAATATCAACCATAAGATAAAACTGTAAAAGAGCACAAAGAGTAAAGATGAAAAGAAACTAAAGCCTTTACACAAATCTGCCTAAAAGACTGAGGGATGTTTTGGAGACAGTACCAATAAAACTTTCATTTCAAACCCAGGCATGTATTTTGATATGTCATTGTTTTTCCACCAATAAAACACAGACTGGAGAAAAAGACAGATTTGACAGTTTTTCTCAAGTTTTCTGTCTATAGCTGCAGGATTTTTGACATGCCACAAACTGAAGGATATATGTGCAAATGGTTGAAAAAGCACCTACTTTAAATTTGTTTCTTTTCAATCATCTGGAAAATCCCAAAAAAACAACCAACAATTAGAACAGTTTTAAAATTCATGGGATGATCAGTGAGCCAAGCTTTCTGCTTATTTTGTCCTTTGTGGTCTTTTCTGTCCATGCCATATGCATGTAAGAGAATGAAACATTATCCTGCCTAAAACTCCCAACTGCCACACTTCTTCCTGAAATCTTCTTTCTATAGGACCCTGATATGATTCTGATCCATATTTTAAGAAATCAAACCATAGAAGCAGACCTCTTCCTCTGGTTCCTGGGCCTGTGGAGTGTCATGGTGGCTGGGCGTTCCACAGTCAGGGCTGTAGTGTTCACAGTAGTCATAGGCGGCTCTGGGATCTGACAGTATCAAAAGCTGCTGAATGTCACCCTAGAAAAAAAAACAAGAGAGAGGTGAGACAGTGGAGGCACGTAAAAAATTCCCACATAAAGGTTTTTATTTATCCTCTGTGGCTGCAAAAATAAACAAGCAGTCTGTTGGTCAATTTACAGCTAATATCCTACAAAAGGTTGTGAGATGGTCTGTGGTGTCATTTATTTAATTTTCTTCTCCTCAGAAATGTATTTTTTCCAGTTTGGTTTGGTTTGGAAAATGTCTTCAACATGGAGCTTTGAACTTTAACCACGTCAGCTACATGAGAAACAAGTTAGAGGTAAAAATGAGGGAAAAACCTGACAAGCTAAGAAACAAAACACCAAAAGATTTTTATTTCTACTCCACACACAATTCTAACATTGTTTTAAACTGAGTTCATACATGGATAAACTTGTTGGAACTGAATGAAAATCCATAATAATAATAGGAATGCTGCAGTTACCATTCCTGTTACCATTAAGGATTGGTAACTGCATCAGGAAAACCAAAATAAAAAAAACTACACGTCAAACTATTATCCTTTTTCCTATTTTGATTGGTACAGTATGCCCAAGAATATGCTTTCAAATATGTATATAAAAAACTGTTATATTACAACAACTTTACAAAAGGTAGATGTATCCTTTTGCTTTTATTTCACTCCCGATTTGAAACAAAATTATTAGAAAATTCAACTTTTTTAAAACAGATCACGGTCTGAATTTGGAGAATCGGGTGTCAAAATGTCTCTTTGGCTTCATAAGGTTTTTGACTCTAAATCTGAACAATTTCACTGAACCTCAGGATGTGATGCTGGAAGGTGAACCTCAGTGAATGACTTTTCCAGCTTCTGATTGTTTTACGTCCCAATATTAGCCTGTATTTAGTTACATCCATCTTCCCATCAACTATGTTCAGTTTAAGTGTTCCTGCTCCAAAAAGTCATCTTACAGAATGATGCTGCCACATCACATCAGCAAAAGGGATTTTAACTTTTCTGCCACAGATAGGGTTGTGATTGTTGGTCAAAACGTTCCTTTTAAGTCTTCTTCCCAGGTTAGATGTGTAGCTGTTTTGGTTGCTTTGCAGTGTTGACATCATATTCTCTACCTGGTTGAAGAATGTCCATTTAGATGTACAAAAAACAAATGTTAGTTTTTCACAATTTTATCACTGACATATTGTATGTGCTTGGTTTCTACGGTGCAGATTGTTCACTAATGTTTTCTAAAACATCTCTGAGGCCTTCACAGAACAATTACCCTCAAGGGGGTTTATTAGCTGATTAGGAGACTTTTAAAGGCAGTTGGTTGCATTGGATTTTGTTTGGGATTTCTATTAGTAAAACACTTTGAAAACATGTCAATTTTCTCTCACTTCAAAATTGGACGATTGTTTTATGTTGGTGTGCCACATAAAATTCCAATAAAGTAAAGTTTATGTTTGTAATGTGATGAAATGTGAAACAGGTAAACAGAAAAGGAACTGTTCATTGCTGCATGGCTCCTGGTCAATCCTTGAATGCCTAATTTAATTTCAGCCCAGTCCGCTCTGACTGGTCAGCCTACTGTAGGAGTATAGCCAGCTGTTTTTTCTCTCTTTGACTTGTGCCAAACTAGCCACAGGGGAATCATCACTGAAATGCATATCACAGGAATGCAGTTTAGATAAGTACAGCGACAGAAGAAAATCCGGAACTACCGTACGAAAGATCTGATTCACAAATTCAGAAGCAGTGATTCAGCCGGTGATAACTGCTTCTGACATGGATATTTTGACTTTGCTGCTCCACCGACACAGTCATGCATCAAAAGCTATAAAATGCTGAAGAAAAAAAGGGGAAAACTCAGACAGCATAACAGGGATTCTTTAAAGCCAATAAAGTGTGCTCCTGTTCCCTTTGTCTTCACTGCCCAAGGTCTTCACCAGCATGACGGTAATAAAATGAGACAATAAAAAAACAAGGCGGATGTCGAATATTAAAGACAGTAGTCTCTTGACTATTAATTAGATCAAGCTTTATAGATTGTGTCTAGGCTGTAGGGAAGTCTGAAAGCTTTTAAAAAGAACTATTCTACAGTTACCCTTACTCCATCATTAAGGTTGGCAAGTCACTGCACTCAGCAGACAAAAATCCAAAGTCTGTACTTATCTGAAGCCGTCTGTTTTTCATGAGCCTATGGAAAAGGAAATTAGATCTTCTCTCCCCACTGTAAGAAAGGCATATTTTCCATGATAGTATCATGAGGATTTACAGCAAAACCGGGACGTGCTTTGCCTTCAATCTTAAGAATGCTATTAATATCCATCTACCTTTTTCAGATCTTTTGGATTCCACATAAGTGATAAAAATGTGCAAAATAACTCTGGGAAAGCAAAGAGAGGACACGGTCCGGGTGGCCTCTTTAGGAGGAAGCACATACATGCAGAGTGCATTAAATTACAGGAGGCAACATCTGTATAAGCTTAGATCTCTGGAACACATTAAATACCCATCGCTCTGCACTCACATCATATGTAACCAGTAAACCTGAGTAGTGTTAGGCCAACTTAAACTAAACACAGATTCATTAAGGTTTTGGGTTTATGCAGGGGTTGTCAGTTCAGATCAGTCATCTTCGGTTGAAAACAGACGTGTCATTTTATCACTTTAATCCTTCACGTTACTTTACAATTCAGCAGTCTCTTTGGTGTATGATTGTTTATGAATCTGTATTGTTATAGTACCATACATTTTAACAATGGCAATTAATCACATTAAGGAAAACTTCAATGTACTTTTTTGTTCTAAATGAAAAATCAACAAAGAATGTTTCGCCAAGAGCTGCAATGTATTTAGCTCCATAACCTCCAATAAACTCTGCCTTACTTCCTAGTGCCTGCTGAAGAAAAGCATCCCCACAGAATAATGCTGCCACCACCCTGATTCATGTTGGGATCAGTGATGGCATAGTTACTTTGAAAAAGTAACTTTAATCAGATTACTGATTACTCCTTGAAAAAGTAACTTAGTTAGATTACTG
>CAEFZY010035330.1:0-38112 GCA_903066815.1 Brachyrhaphis roseni
TATATATGGCCCTTGGGGGCCCATACTACTGACCCCCAAGGCATTTGGTAATGTACACTCCAAAAATTCTTCATTAAAACCAACTTAAAACTCTGATCCAAGCCACCCAACAAATTAAGAATCACAGAAAGTTTTCATTTTCTTCATACAAAGCAATCATTTCATTCACAAGTTATCAAGCAAATCTTGCCTGAACCCAACAGATAATAAAAAATACACTGCCACAACAAATAGAAAGTACAAACTTACTAAATTATGCCCCTATTTAGCGCTAACAGTATTTGTAATATACTTAAGTTTTTCATAAACTTCTCAATGTTTTCCAAAAATATTATGAGATATGCTTTAGACTGACTAGATTTAAATCACTAAAATCCACACAAAGAAAGAGGTGGGGGAAAAAAAACTAGGCATCATCAGAAAAAGTTTTTAAAAAACAAAATGTAGCCAGTTTTAATTTTGTTTTCAGTTTCTTGTTAAATCTATTAAGATCTAAAGCTGAGGTCCATTATGATGAGAATGTGTAGCTGCTCTGAAACAGTCAGGGTGTATAATTTTTTACGTTACATGCAGCGAATTTAAAAAAAGTTAATGCGTCAATTGAAGGAACAATCCTTAGCCAAAAAGTACAGAGTAAAGGTGCACAACCACATTACGCCAGCTATGTTTGTATTATAGTAAAAAACAAAAAAACATCAACTCACTTCTACGTCCTTCATTTAGCAATATTTATCATGAAACATTTTCAACATGTTATGATGTACAAGAAGTGATATTATTCTGTCCATCACTGGGTCATAGTGACGTATTTAAATCAAAAATGGGAGACAGCAAAAATATCTAAACTTTCTTTAAAACATTAAGGCAGAATGTTGGGCTAGATGTTAAAAAGGGCTGGGCTTTAACGGGGCCCCATTTTCTAATCCAAAGGTTATCTTTTTTTTGCAAAGCATACATTCATTAAAAAAATAATAAAAACTTAATATAAAACTCATGGGTCCAAATTTGGAGAGTTGTATTGATAGTTTGAGAATTTTATTAAACAATATTCAAGTATTTGTAAACGTCTTTGGAAACAGGAGACATATTAAACCTATCAATTCATTCCTGTTATTTAAGTATAATTTGCATTAGTAAAATAAATTTTCCTTAGTGGATAGGGCACCAAAACTGACTCCAGCCCAGGGGCCCACATCTTTGTAAATACGCACCTGCCTCTACTGGTCATTATTTTTTAAACGTACTTACCCTGCCTTTATATTTTTAAAAAAAAGCATAAAAAAAAAACAACAACAGTATTTTGGACTTGAATCATATTTTACTAAAAGAAAAGCATGTAAGTTTTCTAATAATTTGAATCCGTCAAAAATGACACTGAATCCTTAATTTCTCTGCTTATTTCCTGCTGGTATTTTGCTGTCAAGAACAGAAATGTACAAATACTAAAATATACTTCTCATACCCGCTCAGCCCTAAAATTATATAATTTCCTTTGATTTATTCATCTTTATTTTTCCTAAAACTGCCTTTTTAACAGCCGTTTCCTGTCGTAAATGAAAGTTTTGGAGCCCCACGCCCTCCCCAGCCACTATCACTGCTTGCAGTGTAAGATGTTGGGACAGGTGTAATACCTAGTTGACACATCCCATCACTCCTGTCAAGCTGGGCGGCTGGGAGCATCTGTGTGGGAGGAGCAAGAGAAAGGAGAAGCAGGAGGAAGTTGAAGGAGGGAGGAGAGCAACAAGAAGAAGAGGTGGGGGAGGCACAGAGGAGAAAAACACAGGGGTCGAGGATAAAGAGGAAGAGGGAGGAGGTGAGACAAAAGTTAATTTGACAGAAAGCATTTAATCACAAACAACACGCATTAGTGAGACTAATGTGCTGATAAGGAGGTACGGCAGAATAATCCCTCCACATTGCAGGATTATGCATGTAGGAAGAGCTTTTAAAAAGAGCAACAGCAGAGGTCAGAGGTCAAGATTTACAAGAAACCTGTAAATTTGAGATGGTGTAATTTCTTCAGCTGAAGTGAAAAAAAACAAACTACAGCTCATCTTTTTTTCAAGTCATTTTAGCTTTCATATGAATAAAAAAATGAAACCTGATCTGTTTCAATTAAATTAGGCCTCTTTAATGCTAAAAATATATCCTCTAAAATTTTTAATTCATAACAAGGCATTTTATTTCTCCCTGCGTGACATTACGTCAGAACAAACTTCTCTTGTTTCTTCTCTTTGTCAACTGGATTCATTAAAATTATTTGTATTTGCTAAATGCCACAATGACAGAACATGTCAGATTTATTTACTTTACATATTTGGTGGCATTGCCTTTGGACTGTATGACTTCGGTCAAATCTTCCAGGTTTCTAAATAGTTTGATGGAGTTCTGACCCATTCCTCCAGACAGAACCAATGTAACTCTGTAGGTCACCTCACTCTTTTTCAGATCTGCTCACAACTTTTCCGGAGCATTGATATCCGGACTTTGTGACAGCCACACCAAAGCATCGACTCTGTTGTCCTTAAGCCACTCTGTAACCACTTCAGGGTGGGAGACCCATTTACACTGGAGCCTTAACTTCCTTATGGCCAAACATGTCCACTTTAGCTTCACCAGACCACAGCACATGTCTTCTTAAGTAAAGATATTTTCCCTGTGTCCATTACCAAGCTAAAATCTGGCTTTTCTTGTGTCTGTTGAAGTAATTTCGTCCTCCTCAATGAGCGGCCTTTTGCTCATCTTGGTAAACAACCTGTTTCACTCTGGACAATGACTTTGTCCTTCCAGCTTTAGGAGAATCTTTGGCTTTTGTTCTGCTGTCAAGCTGCACATTTCGAACCAAAACCAGTTCATCTCTGCGACACAAACCCGTCTCCTTCCTATTATGATGGTTGGACATTCCCTTCAAGTATATGCTCCCTTATAATAATTTGAACAGATTAATGCGGCACCTTTAAGTATTGGTAAATTATTTTCCCTTCGTTCAGGCCACACCTGAAACATGGTGAATTTCAGGTGTGGCCTTAAAATACCTGCATCGGTGCCTCCAATTAGCTCAAACATGTCAGAACACTGGCCCTGTTCGAGACCAATTTTCGTTGTAAGCAACTGGTACACTGTTAACTATGTTAATTAGTCTGCTGCCTTTAATTTGTACCTCAATTTAAAGCATAAATGAACATGTCAGCATTTCATAAAGCCACAACGTGACGATGTGGGCTCATTACTTAAAGACACATCATTCTGTATGTAAACCTCTAATTTAGAATACGTTGACAAATAATTTTGTCAATGTATTTTCTCATTATTGTGGCATTTAGCAAATAGAAATAATATGGTAATTTTAGCGAAACTTAAAACAAGAGAAGGTATTTAGTATTCAGTGTATGTAAACTCAACTGTATGATGATACAGTTTTTCAACCAACATGAACTCACAAGCAGACGGTTGACAGTGTATCAAACTTCCTTAGTTTTATATATATATATTAAAAAAGAACATGTGCAGGAGATTCCTAGACAGACATGGAAGTTTTGAATCTGATAATTATATAAATTATTTAGAGCAATAAATATTTAAAAAAAAAAAATGGAGGTTTGAATGTTTGGTACAATTACTGGAAAAAAAGATTTTTCATCGTCTGACTCTTCAATTCTTGGTCTGAGCCAAATCAAGAGAAGCTAGCTGACCGAATGGTGCAAAGTTTTTACTCTTATATAATAATAATCAAATGCAAAACAATGCCACAATTCAGATAAGATCAGATGTGTGAGCAGAAAGAATATCAAAAGGAACATGATTCTCCTCAACACTTTAGCAGAGTTGCAGGCCGACCGCCTTCTTACCAAGCTGAAATATATTTTTTTTTATTAAAAAAGGAGTATGAACAAGTATTGAGCACATAAATCATGCAGTGCTTGTGCATATTTATGAGTAGGCTTGCAAAAATGTTTTAAAACACCATTTCATTGTTACATAATTTGAGAAACTAAACGCCATTTTTTATTATTATTACTGACAATTTCTTAAACTAAATTACTAAAAACAAACATTACGTTGGCATGCAACTTAACTGCTAGAATTCAACTGCAAGTCAGGAGAAAATACAGATACTTAATTTGGAGGTTAAACATCTTCCTGTCATGTTCAAGCTTGTGAATGTTTTACAGCACATTGTGAAAACAAAGCAAACCATTGATCTCAGTGGTTTCCAGCCTGAGGCCAACCCAGCGCAGTGCACAAGCTGTGTGATGACATGAAGTATCCCAGCAGCCTCTAGGTGACTTTAAGGTCTGATGAGGCGTGCGCCAGCACCAGAAGAGCCACGATACTGTAGCATGAAATCCTCAAATGCTCCGGCTCCTCAGTCGCCCAAGAGAGTAAACCCCCCGCAGCCCGACTCATCTGCGCTTGATGTCTGGGAATCCAGACCCAACAAAGCGTCATAACCAATATAAATAAAGAAACAAAAGAACAGAGAAATGGAGCGAGACAAAGATGGGAAACTGGTTATGCAATGCAAGAGAAATCTAACTTCTCTTGTTATGTAAAATGTGATGGGAAGGAGAAGGAATATTTGTGTAGGAGAGCATTCTGAGGAAATAAGTTATGAGAGAACGAAAATAAATGGATGAGAAATAACTTCTATTTATTTTTATTTTAACTCACTCCAGAAGAGGAAGGCTGTTGAATGTTCAAGGCTCTACAACCTGATCAGGCAGTGAAAGGAGCAGTTATGTGGGAATATTATGACAGAATATTAGGCCTAGGCAAAGAAAGAAATTATTGATTACAAGAATAAAAAGTCGCAATACTAAGAGAATAAAGACAACGTTACAAGGATAAAGTTATATTACGAGAAATTGTATGAGAATAGAGGAGTGCTGTTACGAGAATTCACTCATAATATGATAAAGTCATAAGTAATAATATTACCAAAATAAAGTTTTAATGATATGAGAATAAGACCGGACGACAAAAGAAATCATAACATTACGTGACTAAAGTAGTAATAATACGAGAAAAGAGTTGCAATAATACAAAAATAAAGTAATATTACCAGTAGCTGCACCGTATGACAAAACGAATCAGAACATTTTGATTATAAAGTTGTAGCATTACGAAAATAAAGTCACAATAGGAAAACCAAGTTTGGAATAATACGAGAATAAAGTCATAAAGTTACCAGAATAAAGTTCTAATAATACAAGTAGTAGTAAGACAAAAACATTACAAGAAGTCATAATACCAGAGTAAAGTCATAGTGCTATGAGAATAAAGCAAAAATACAAGAAAAAAAAGTTTAAATTTTACCAGATTTAAGTTGGAATATTAGGAGAGTGAAGTCGTAATTTGAAGAACAACTTCATCAGGACCTGTTATCCTCGTAAAGCATGTCTGCTTGTTTCTGTCTCATCATTTATTTAGATTGTTTGGCCTGCCTTGCAGAGTTCATAGTGTACTACATTTAATTTTTTGTGAATTGTGAGCAGAGGTTTAAACTACCAAAAAAAGAAGAGTCAGTCCAATGACCGTAGATGAACACTTAAATTTTGTGGAGCAGAAATGCATTAATTATTAGTTTACTTTAGCATTTTTCCAATAAATAAATTAAAAAGATTCCTTTTTGAATTGTTATCAAATTGGGACACCTCTTTAAGTGACTTCCAGAAAACATAGTAAAGAAATGGCGACTTTACTACCATAAAGTTTTGATCTGTGCTGATTAAAGAAAAAAACAAATGCTGCAAAATAGTAAAAGCTGCAAGGATAGTATGTACAAAACATACAGCAATAAAAGCTTCCAGAGCGGCAATATCTGAAGGTAAAATTACCCAAATTAACATCCCTGAAAAGTAATTTTAGTCATTTTAATGTCCCAATAGGCATTTCAAGGTTACCTATTAAAAGTAAAAGCTGTTTTCCTGGTTTAGTATTAACACTAAAAGCTTTTTCTGATAAACAATCACATTGTGAAACATTTATTTGGGTGAATTAGGAAGATTTCAACTCTCACATACCTAAAGCTCAAAGGTTTCGCAGTCACAACATTTTTATGCATTCGTGTTATATTGTTCTGCTGGTGTCCTCAACTTTAACCACCAAATACACTTTCAATGTCAGTTGAGACGTTGCGAAATCATTTGACCCAAGAAAAGGAACATAGCAAACCTTGAAAAAGATGTAAACGTGATAAAATCTACACATGAAAGAGTCACGTGAGGCAGCGAGGGTGGCAGGCAACACGTGAGGACGTTTTATTTCACCACAGCAGGGAGAGAGAAATGTAAAGCAGCGGGAAGATCGTGTTTACAGTGACCGGCTTCTTGCCAGTGAACGGGGATAAAAGGGTAGCAGTACATGTTTCAGTAGCGAAGGAATGAGAAGAAGTCTAGACTGACACATACAGAATGTGATTACATGGATAGCAAGAAGACAAAACCTGACTATAATCTACTCCCACCTGGTTCCACACATGGTAGAGTTAGAAAACCCAATCTAATGAAGAAACTGAACGTTTTTGTTAAAGCCTGAGGTTTAGGGTGCATTCACACCAGCCCTGTTTAGTTGACTTCAATTTAACTCTACGTTGTGTAGAAAGTCTGGTTCATTTAGGGCACAGGTGTCAAACTCCAGTCCTCAAGGGCTGTTGTCCTGCAGTTTTTATATGTGCCACAGGTATAAAACACTGGAATGAAATGGCTTAATTACCTCCTCCTTGTGTAGATAAGTTCTCCAGAGCCTTGCTAATGACCTAATTATTCTATTCAGGTGTGGTGCAGCAGAGGCACATCTAAAAGTTGCAGGACACCGGCCCTTGAGGACTTGAGTTTGACACCCCTGATTTAGGGGAATGTGAACGCACAATCAAACTGGACAAAAAAAAGTTAACTCTGGTCTGGCTACAAACCTCGGTCTCGGTTCAGTTGACTTTGGTGCAGTTCGAATGTATATCTGAATGCCGGCGGACCAGAGACCGCTCCAAAAGCAGGAAGTGGACTACAGCGCAGAGCATTCTGGGTAAATACAACCAAAACGATGCACATGTCTAATGTTAGCAGGCTCATGATCCTTTATCAATGACTAAAGAAAAATCTTGCAACCACTAAAATCTGATTTGACTCCAATTTGGTTTACATTTCATGAAGAAGTTTTTGGTTTTTCATCCTGGAGAAAGGGTTTTTCAGAGGGTTTGATTTTTTTTTTTTTTTTTGCACAGTGCCATGTGAAATCGAACCGCACCAGCTGAAATCGTAAGGTACTTTTTCCCAGCATTACAAATAGAAAACAACAGTTTACCATAAATGTATATATTTTTATTTGTATACTAAATGCTAAAATTTATAAAACACCTAAGTTACTTATCCTTCCAATGATTACAAACAAATATCTGGTATTTTCTTATTTGAGCAACAATAGCTACAATAAATTGCCTAAAGCTTTCTAAGGTCTGAATGACTAGTAAAGGAAATAAATACCACAAACCTTAAGCCTGCTTTCTACTGCTGATTTGAATGCTTTGACCTAAACCACCAGAATAAATTTCCTAACATTCAAATGTTTTTAAATCCAATGCAAACCTCTAGATAAACCCAAACTCCAGCGGCATTAGGGAGTGGCAGCTTGACTCAAGATAAGTTTGGTTAACCCACGCTAATATCAAGATGTATTTATTTATGGGAGCTTCTGTTATATATACTTCCATGATGCTTATTGGTAATGCTTAGAAATGCTGATATTTTCAAAAGTAAAACTAATCATCTGATGCTTTGAGGTTGAAAATGTCTGCGAAATGCTCAGCTAAAATAACCATTTCTGCTTTTTTATGGACATCATCATGCACACGCTTTGCTGACTTTACAAGAAACATTTTATTTAATGGCACACTAGCTGTCTGCTAGTGTGCCATTAAATAATGGCCATTCTTAATCCGTTACACAAGTTATAAGACCTGGCCACATGTGTAAACACTGAGTCATTTAACCACATAGCGGAAAAAATAAGTCACTTAAACATACGATGGCTGTCCTGTTCTGGTTTTATAACCAAACACATGTGCATGTGTTGTGTCATAGTTCTAGTTTTGCAACTTTAACATGTTGTAAAAGGACTTCAGTTACAAAATGTGCATTTTAAAAAAGGTAAACATTGTTTTGGCAGCAGCTACTATGCAATAAACACCCTTACAAATGTCAAATTTATCTTAGGAGACAATAAAGTATATTCTATAATTAATTTAAAACCAAGAAATTAAGTCTGATGGGACTCCAAGGCAGACCACGCATGTCCAGGAATAAATGATTTAATTTGGGCTGAGCGGTGAAAAGCAAAGAAAATGTTACAAATTAATCAATTATACAATGACAATTAATTGTTATTTTCTCATATTTTTCTCCATCATCAGTGTTACTACACCTCTTTTAAAGCAGTATATTTAGCCACTAATATCTCCATCAGGTGTAGGCATAAAAAAAAGGCAATGAAGACAATCCAACTGGCCAAAAGCAACATTGGCATGAAGAGTTTTAATGCATGGCATTTGGAATCAAACAGTCTGCCAAACATTGCATGAAAACAGGTCTTTGAGTTAGGGATTCAAATTGGTGCAACTAATTTAAAATTAATCCAACGAAATCTCATCAAAAAGATTTTAATTTAATTGCATATATTTCAATTAGATCCTAGTCACAATATAATGGTGATTGGTCATCAACTTGGCACCAGTCCCTTCTTCTTACAAAAAAGACCAACATTTTTTTTTTATATCCAATAATAAATCAACTTGGTTGTAAAAAAAATAAATAATTGTAGGACATGACGAATTAGTGTAGAAATGGTTTTAAAGAGGAGCAACTTAAATAAAAGATGACTTTCAAGACTTAGAGAAGCTTTATTTTAAATTAAACCAGTAAACGAGTTCATATTTTCAAAGTTTTTCTCCATGTGGTTCTTACAGCAGCACGTTGGCCCACACGGGTTGGCGTCAACAGTAGATGAATGGAAGTCATTTCCCACCTTTGTTCTCAGACAACATTTACTGTGACTGTACTCCTCCACAAGCTGCTAAACCCTCCAGCGTCTCTAGCGCCGTCTTTTCCATTAAGCCCAGTGGGGATCTAAATTCAAGGTATTCGTTGTTGCTTTAAGTTCGTGAAATCCTTTAAGCCAACATGAGATCAGACTCACTGCAGCTCAGTCAGGCAACCAGTTTCATTTGTTTGGAAAGTAACAGCAGAAAAGCCTTTCATTCAATCTACCTTTGCTTTACCTGTGTCATAGAACACGCACTGTAGTTTTTATAGCAAATAAAGTTATGAAACTACAGAAAGTGGGTGCTTCAATTGTACTATGTTGCAACACTTTCAAGAGCTAAACACAGCTTGTGTCCTGGCACATACAAAACTATAAAACTGGGTTAGCGCTCTGTAATAATCAGCCTGAGATGTCTAAAAATAAGTGATTGGATTTGTGCTAAAGGTCTACACTGGCTCATTTTTGTCTTTCACAATCAATGAGACAATAAGCTACATTATCAAATAAACTAAATACTATTTATATTTTTCCTCAAGTTATATAAACCCCCCAAGAGGGAACATTTATTAAATATCATAACCTTTGCAGGAAATAGCCCAGATCATACTGCAGCCATGCAGAACATCAGATTCCACAGTACATAAACTTCAAGATGAACATAATTTATTAAAATAGTTACCAATTACTAATTCACTAACAGCAGCAGAATGGGATTTGTTCTCATCTGAGAGTTTTGATTGGCCTTGACTGCCGACGTTGTTATAAGCGTTTAAAACTGTATTTTATGGTGGCCCAGAAGGGTCAACAAAATGCAAACGCCACAGCAGAAGAGATGCTAAAACTAAATTAGAAATTATGCCACACCTGCTAGCATAGCTTCCATTTTAGCACGCTTTTAGTTTTAGTCCATCTTCTGTCACATTTTGTTGGCCCTTCTGGGCCACCGTAGCATTTGAATGACTACTGTTTTATACATAATACATAAAACATTTTTCTTTGATAACAAAAGTAAGATAATTTACGCAATCAAATTCAGTACAAAATTTAATTTTAATCAAAAAATGCAAGCTAATAAAAAAAGTTAAACATAATCACATTTCACCTTAATTTGCATATTTATAAGAACCTATAATACAGAAAAATATAACTATTCTTCAATAGGCCTCACATGCAGTCATACCAATTATTAGTAATTACTCCCAGAGGACATTTAATCAGAGTGTCACAGCCTTTATCTAACTATAACAGCACTGACGCTGAAGAAGCATCATGTGACGAACACGCCACCGAAATACTGAAAACATCAATAATCTGCATGGAGGCTATGTCAACAGTTGCCACATGTTGGCTCCGAAAGGGATTGCTGCAAAGCCAACGACTGGAAACTATCAACTGGCTTTACAAAATCCACAGAATTTTCCAGTCTAGTATTATAATTTGGGTTAAACTGGAGAATATTGGCAAGTATAAGCCTGGGTTTCAACTATTTCTTTTTTGGTAAATTACTGATTCATAAAATAGTATTTTATTTTACTTTTTTTGGTAATGCTGTAAATTTCCTAAAACAAAACTAATCAAAATCTAATTTACCTGTATCAGACTGTATGATTGACTCTACTGGACTAAAATGGAGTAAAATAAACTGAATTTGGAAAATCACATCTTACATCATTTGATTTTTATTTTTTTTCTTTAAACGGCAATGTAAAAAGAGACATCATAAATAGTTTTTAATTACCCTACTCTACCCATCTTTTTATATATAAAAATAAAGGTTTAGGGTCAGGAATCAACATGTAGGAGGTCTTTACTGAAATCAAACAAGCTTTAAATAAATGGCTAAAGTATATTTATTCTTTTTTAAAAAAACTGCTACAGCTAAGTAAGTAAAAATAAAGCTTCTCAATCTGTCGTATGAGTCAGAAGATGAAAACCTTGGGATACACTGATCAGAAACTCACAGCTGATTTGAACTGTGGTGTTACGTTGCAGCTATATTGTATATATTTCAGAGTGAAACCCAGGAAAACCCCAAAGGAGCTGTTTTCTTCTTGATATGAGGTGTGGTGGTGCAATAAGGGACAGGGCTGATAAAAACAAATAAGATGAGATAAAAACAACACTATCAAAACGCGAAAACCATCAGTGGATGAGGTTGCTCAAAAAGCTCAATAATACCAGAATTAGCAATGCAGAATCAAAACCTAAAGCTGAAATTGCCTTTCTGATGAATAACATTTTTTAAAAAAGTAAAGATTTACAGACCATATTAATTTAAACTATTCCAAACTTTGCTTTTTAATCACTCCAGTTTGTGTGTTAAAGGCCAGAAGATTCTGGAGAGAAGCAGAAACTTATTTGTAACCTTTTGCGTTATTGTAGGCTCTACAGTTTTATTACATTAATAAATTCATGTATTTTTCCATTTGATTTGAACAAATTGCTGATACCTACTGATGGAAAATGAAATTATTTGGAAAATAAAGTCATACTTGACATTTTTCAACAGAAAAGCTACATGGCCTGGTCTGGTAAATGAAACTTTTTATGCCTTTCTTAGGATTCAGACACTAATTAGTTATTCTGTTTAATAGCCTGCTGGTTGCTGATTATTCATTTCACCACCTTTTCAAGAAAATTTGCTTGACAAATAGTAATCTTAGATGTAAAACCTTTTATTCCGGGTACGGGATCAGAAACGGTTCACGTGATCCACTTCTCATTCACAGACGGAGCAAGTCAATTAGTAACCCTCTTTGGCATGCTGGTACCAGTTCATTCATCATCTGTCAGCCTGCTGATTAAATCTTGATAACTTCGATACAAAGTAGGTCACCGCTTTGCTCCAGTTACTTTTACAACATCAAATGACCTCATTTTGTAAAATGTCAGACAACCTAAAGGTTTAGAGGAAATGTTTCTGAACCAACAAATGAACAAGCATAACTGAAGTCAGGTGCATCAGTCTCTGATTGCTATATCTCCCTATTTTGTAATCCACATTTAAACAGCAACTTATAAAAGATATGTCCCGGTTCTTGTCTTCAAGTGAAGGCTCCCGCATACTTCATCCAAAGCCGAACAGTCGACACATTCCTCAAAAGTATTCAAGTCTCCTACGGATACAAACTGGATATCGGAAGTAGTTGTTGAGAAATGGCAACGTTGCTGTCTGAGTCCATAAAACACAGCAACAAACTTCTGACCAATCACACAACATTTCGCACAGAGCTCTGTCGACATAGTCCGACCCGGGCCTGGTGTCATTTCGGCACTTCTGTGAACAAAATGACGTGATTTTTGTTAAGAATCTACATCAAATGAGTCAATTTCAGCAAAGAAGTAAAAAAAATAAACTATTCTGATTCTGCTTCGTCCTGTTCGTAACCGTCCCAGTGAACATTTAGTTGAAAATATGACTAAATATTTAAACTATCCTACATCAAGATTAAAACTGGGGTGTCTAAAATGCAACCCCAGTTTTTATTATTCCAGCAATAAGAGTAGACACGGTTCATTCAAAAAAGGAACCATGTTCAATTCCAAGTTATTGCTTTATTTGGTTTAGTTTTAGTAAACTAAACCAATTTCTTTGAATAAATTAATTAATAAATTTGTGCTTTGCTTTTCCATTTAATCTTATTTAAAATGCATATCGTTTTCCGGCTGAAATCTGTAAATTTGTCTTTATTCATTCAACACCATTTCTAGCATCCGTAACAGAAATATTAGTTTTTTTTCTGCACACATTTATCTCTGAACAGAATAAAATTAGTTAATCGACTGAAACTGTCATTAAACTATCATTTGCGATTTCTAGCATTTTCTAATAATATGCTGATTCTGTGCTCTTTATAAATAGTGAAATGATGTGTGGATATGAAATACAGCAACTGGCTTGTGTTGGCAAAACAATCCAGTTTATCCTTGTAAATCCAGGATAAATCTAATATGTGTCATCAGTAATCCCTGTAATTTTACTGTGATTTATTGGTAGTTGGAACAAACACAACTGTAAACATAAAAACTGTTCTTTTTCCAGCCGCATTTCCAAGGAAATCAGATTTGTTTGTTGGTTAGGACATAAGGATCTGTCAAATAAATACCTGAGGCTGTTTCAGACACACCCTCAGTTTAACACACATGGAAATCATCACCTTCCAAAAATAATGCCTTTTAATGTGGGACAAAGGGGATTTTGGCAAAAAAATAAAAATACATTTTGGTAAAACAATTTGTATTTAAAATAACGAATGTGGCACACGTACCTGTCACTACTTGATAAGGAGAGGCTTGAAAAAACCTCAGCAATGGCAAAAAAAAAAATAAAAACCTCAGTGAAGTACAAACATCCTCAAAAAACAAAATAAGAAAAAAATTTTACTTAGCGCAAGGTTCAAGTAGAGCTGAACGATATGGCTGAAAAGTGTTTCATATTGGACAATATCAATAATTACTTATTTGATTTTCTGTTTTAAATATCTAAAATGTTACCAAACCGCTGGCATGACCCTTGCCCTTTTTCCCAGTGTTTGCTTCATGCCACTGTTTTATATTTTTAAAGTCTTCAGGAAAAACGGTAGTAAAACCTGAAACTGCTGCTCTGTAAGTTACTCAGCAGGTTGTTGCTAGGTAACCACAAGTTACTCAGCAGGTTGTTGCTAGGTAACCAAAGAGTGAGTGAGTAAGTTGATGCCATGAACCTAATGTAGCTGGCAGTGAGAGGTCGAGCAGCTAAAATTGTTCCTCTGCCTTCATCCCCCAGAATGCTGTGCGGTTTTGGAGGTTAGTCCAAGATTTGACTGTTTGAAGGTTTTTGTGACATATTTTCTTTTATAAAATGTGAAAAACAGATTCTTTGCTTTGAGTTCTTTAAAAGCATTTTAAGACCTTGTAAAATCATTCAGTGGTGTGTTGTACCATTGTTATATTTATGAAACCTGAACAAAAGTAAACGTGGTCTTCCTTGGCTATTGATTTTAAATCACTCTAATTACACACTTATTGGTTTAATAAATATAGTTAAAATGCAAAAGGGAAATTCTGAATAAATAAAAAAAAACTGGGATCTGGAACAGAAAACTGATTTCACAGGGCCATAAGTAGGAATGAAAAAATAAGATAAATCTGATTTTTTCGGGATTTGTCCTGCCAAATCAAGAGAGAATTGCCCAATTCTGATGTCTAGATTAGCTAGTTCAGTGGTTCCCAAAGATTTTCTGGGCCCCGTTATGGATTACAATAAAATGCCCCCCCCACCCAAAAAAATATTAAAAAAAATAATCAACTGGGCACACACATCGTTCAACCAGGCATAAACCTATACACATATTTTGTTTTCAAACTCCACTGAAGTTTATTTCACACTTCAGGTTGCAACAAAACACACCCCTAGGCGGTGCGCCCCACACTTTGGGAACCACTGAGCTAGTTTAAGATGAACTGGCTAATAAAAAATAAAAAAAATAAAGGTTTCTCATTAATGCAAGACTGGTAATAAAAATACTGTGATAATCTAAAAAAAAACGTGGCTTTATAATGCTGTCTTGAAGCATACTACCGTTAAAGCTGCACAGTTAAATATATTAAATAGGTTAATCCATACTGTTTCATTATGCAAGAATCTTATGGTGTATTTCACTGCCTTTTCAATGTTTAATCCCCATTTTACATAATTACTTCCATCACTCTGGAGAACCAGAAGCTCAAAATACCAAAATCTACAGTATTACTGGGAAAATTTAAACAGATTGTACACGGAAAATATAAAAATGAGAACAGTTAGTAATTAAGGTGTGCCACTTCAATCAGGAGCAACATGCTGTAATATTACACTTGCGCAGACACACACACACACACACCTTCTCTGTACAGTGTGAAGGCAGTGCCTGACCCAGTGGTACAGTGTAATCTTAGTCACATGCTGCCAACAGAAAACGGGGCCAAGAATCCATTTCTGAGACCCAGTTCACCTTAACCTTTCATCTGAGTAAGCAGATGAAAGCCTGTCATCTGCTTACTCAGACTCAATGAAAACAATCTAAAATAAACATATGCTAAAGATGATAGGACAATGGAAGTTCATAATGCTTAATGCTTTTTCCATTTACATCCAGGTAAAACTATGCATGTGTATGAATTTCTTATTTGAGTAATAAAGTAAGAGCAAAGTAAATTGGAATCAGATTGCTTTGTGCAGATACCTATTAGAGTGTTAGTATTTTTGGATTATTAGATACACAAGGTTTCACCCAGTGTATTATAAGCCTGGCGGGTCACTAGGCTTTACTTGTGCCCCCACCAGGCAGGTTTAGCACTGTTTATTTATTTAAGTTTTTATATATATATATATATATATTTAACATTTTTAAGACTTTATAGTTGGTGTTCAGATATTACTCTTCCAATTCCAAAGTGATATTTTCAATTGTAAATATTTTTTAACTCAAAAACATGGCGAGCCAAGACAAAACACGGCGACTGCCAAAAACCCCCAACCACCGGGCTTAGCAAGTTTTCTTGGGGAAACCTTGATACATAATGCCACATAGGAAAACATAGGAAAATGTGTTGTTCTAAGTAAAATAATCTGGCAATGGAACTGGTACTTTTTTAAAATCAGTATATGTTGCTGAAAAGTTAGCTTCTTGCAACAAAATGAAGACTACTTTTAGATCAGTGTCAAATCCCACGCTAGAGTGAGCACACTTGCTAACAAACTGATCTTCTGACCTTTGGCTTTGGTTCAAGTATAACTTTGTTAAATGGGCAAAATTTATTTATTCTGGAAGAAGTCCAGACCTAACACACATCTTCACTGCAATGACAGCACTTGCTGCACGTATGCATGTGAATAGAGAGTTATACATTTGTGGTCTTGTTAAAAATAACACAAAGCCAGCATGCAAGGACAGCTGTAACATAAAGCACAGAATGCCAAAAAACTAGTTTCATCCTCAATAAATGTTTTAAAAAAAATCTGTCCAGCACTGAAAAATGTTAAAAATGCATAAGAATTTATAAAATGTTCCAAAATGTTCTAATCATGGTAATGCATTTGGAAGAAAGCATATTTTTTTTAATCCACTCCACTGCAGCAGGAACTAACAAACATTTATAAGGTTATTTCTAACCGACCATGGACTGAATACAGCTGCTACAGAATAACATTACCATGGCCTTCCTATATCTTATCATGGTTTAATGACCCTGAACACAAAGGGCAAAAGCAGGAAGTCCACTTGATGCACATATACAGTTACTTCACACACCACATTGGTAATGTCTCCAGCACACCATCATGAATAAAGAAACAATACAGCCTAATGGTTTTGTAAGCTTTTAAGGTCATATATATATATAATAGTCTAGCTGGTTTTCCACATCTTCCTTATCAAAATTATATCAGAAAAATCATTTTATCTGTTTACTTAGCTTTGAAAGACTGTTTTAAAATATAGAGTCAAAATAAAGTGGTTAGTATCTTAAAACCTTGAAGAATCCATAAAACATACAGATAAGCCACAGTTCCTAGGTGAAATACACCTCCAGGATCAGTTATTGTGAGAAACAGAGGAAAGCTAAAGAGAAAATGGATTCTATTTACTTATAAAAAGACTTAAACTGCCTCTACTGCTAAAGGAATCATTGTTTATACAAAGAAATTTGGTTGGGATAGTTAGTTAAGCTGATATCGGCCCAGACAGATGAAAGCTTCCTTTTCTTCACAAAGGATAGTTGATATTTTCTTAAGTTATCAGTGTTAGTTCTCTTATCTTTACTTGGAAGATGTCATAACTCAGCGACTTTGTAGGCAACTAAATAAATCCTCAGGCCGCTGGAAGGCTAATGGTTATTGAGGCGAATCCCCAGTGGCGGCTGATTTTATTAACTTAAAAACAGCTCAAAATGAAAATGTTGATACACACTGGATACAAAGCTATGCTAGTGAATATTTATCATCTAGACTTTGACAAGAGTAGGTTAAGTTTGTTGTGGTTTGCCAGCCAGACACTTTCTGTGATACTGCATTAATGTTATGCAGCATAACATAAGTGTTTGATTTATCATGCCTGGTAAATCAAACACACTTTTGCCAGTAAGACCAAAACTTGAACACTGAGTGCCAGCTATGTTAATAACAGAATTTGAGAAAAAAATAAAAGAGAGAGAAGGATGACAAATTGCAATTTAGAGAATAAAACTATTTGTGAGAGTGTAAACAACAATTAACAGGGTTCTTCCATAGTTTTAGAATGACAATTTCAAACTTATTTTAAGATGCAGTCATTCATTTATTGGAGTAACTTGAAAGGAAAACAAGTCTTTATATCTGTAGGCTCCACAAATCAAACAGTTGAACAATGATAACAATATGTAGGTTTTCTCAACAAGCCCACAACAAACCAACTACATTTTCAAACTTAGAGGAATAAAAAGAAAATCTGTGAAATTGACTTTGGTATTCGAGACCCAGGTTAGAAACCTCAAGTCCATCCGAACTTGAAGTTGTTTAGAGCCCAAAAAAGGCTTTTTTGAATTGTGGGTATGTTGTTTAAATAACATTCTTTATGTTTGAGTTTCCCTCATAACTTTTTTTTATATAAATGAGTGTAAAAATCACTATTTATTTAGCTTTATAAGATTTTCATCCCTTACAACAGAAGGAGGAAGAAAAAAAAAAAAAAAAAGGAAAATCAAACAATTTTGAAGACTAAGTTTTACTTTGTCCATCCAGACTTGGAAAACGATTTAAGCACAGGAACCCTGAATCAAAGTGGAGAACTTACTGCAGTTGAAAACTGGCTAATATTTCCCTAAGATGACATCTTTCCTCAACAAGTTTGAGAACTAATACTGAGAGCAAAGTTAGTTGAAATTAAAAAAATAAAATAAAAACAATTTATAATATACCATCGTTATCGTTTCTAAAGATGCGTCTCTTCTCTGGGTGTTGGTCATAACATGGGACACTTAATACTAAACATGAGACACGTTGTTCCCACCATGGGGATGTTGTTTTTTATTTTTTGTTTTTTTTTAGACTCACCTTGACAAATGACAAATTGCAGGTTTTTTCTACGATCTACTCATAGATGTAGTAGTGCAGTTATATGAGGCAAATGTTTAATTTCTCTTAGTCCCCGGCCAGTTGAGGCAAATGGTTGATTATTATCTCCTGTTAATAGAAAGTTGTTCCTCTCCCCTACCACCTTATGCTTGTTCTGAATGAGAAGTTTCAGTGATGTGAAAACTCATTGCACTGGTAATGCATTATGACTTTCAGCCAATTCCCTTTACCTTTTTCTGGACCCAATCTGACTCTTTGGAATGAATATTAATATAGCTGTTTACCTAAATTGACTAAAGGTAGCTGGATTTCCATATGATCAGTTTTGTTTTATGTACAGTGCCCCTAGACTACTTTGGCGCTATGTAATTAGTCCAATTTAAATTAAATGTATTGAAGAACGAGCTTAAACACGTGGGCCTTGATTTGTTCGGTCACAGCGGAGCATCAGCAGACCCACAGTCACGCAAGTACTCGGAGTCCTTATAAGCCGGAGGACAGCTCTTAACATCTTTAAACAGCAGCCGGTCCGAGTTACCGGATGTTACAAAGAAACTAACCGCTTCCAAAACTGAGAATTTTAGTCGAATTAGGTAAACTAAAATTCACCGGTATGGTAAATTCGTCACAGAGGATTAAAAATGGCTCGTTTTCGTACACACCTGCCCGATGAAAGAGAAGACGGAGCCCACTTCCCCTCTTGGCTAGCGTTACGTCCGCTGGCTCGTCCCCGTGGCTTGTGTTGTTGTCGCTGTTGAGGGAGAGACGACCAGTCGGGAAGCAGCTCAATCACAAAAAGCCCGATGAGGTAAGTCTGACTCCTCCAAAACCAGCTCCTGCTCTTTGGCTATATATAATACCTCGGACGCGTTTTGAAACACCTCCTGAACGTGCGGATACTGCCCCTGTATCGGCTTTCATAAAGCCACGGGGTTGAAGAACGTCACTACGCATGCTCACATAACTCAAGTGATGTTAACGGTCAGCCTTTAGCCCCGCCTCCGAGTCAACACTCAGCCAATCAGGAGCGCAGGGACGCCACACAGCCTCCATCAGCGTGAGGATGTCAGACTGATCCTGGAACAGTTTCTGAAATAATAACCTTTCTTGCATAAGCCGTCTCTTTTCCCCCTGCTGCTGGGCAGTGGTTTTACAAGAGCCAACAACGGCACCATTCACTTATCAAAGTGGGTCTTTTTGTCCGCACATGGTGTGGGTTTAGGTTATGTATTCCGCCACACCGCCACCTAGTGGTTGGTTGCACTGCTTCCTTTAACCACACTTAAGGTTGAGTCATCAGTGGCATAACCACGTTTGATAACAGGGCACAAGCTGCATCCAGAGGGTATCAATCTGTTTCTGGGCAATAATGTCCCCACATGTCTTGAGCTGCTTACTTTCACACAATGTTGTTTAGGTTTATCTATTTTTTTTTTTTTTTTTTTCATTTTACACTCATTACGATAGAATGAGGACTGCAAACACTCATCAGGGGCATGCATATCATATGAGTTCAAAATGGCAACAATAGTTTCAAATAATGCATTGATCTTCAGGTTTTGTTTGTTTTGAATATATCATGAAAATTACATTTTCATTTATAAATATATAAATGTAAAATAACATTTTAAAAAGTGCAAACACACAGATTATTTGTATTAAGCAAGTCAAAGTCAGAATAGAAGAGGATGAAATTACCTATATTGACATAAAAAGGTTTGTATACTCTTATCACGAGCAGAAGTATAGTAATTTGGGGCTTTTCCAGGATGGATTGATTGTAATGATTTGTATTCCCAGTACAGTGTGTATGACTCTGACTTTTTCTCTTTTCTTTTAATTCACATAGGGGAAAAATTATACAATACTGGCACAAATATAAGGATATCCCTCAAATATTTGCATTATTGTCCTTTAGCGAGTTCCAGTGGAATCACACCAAGTTTGGAGTCATTCTTAAGGCTGATGATGAACATTGGAGTCCATTTAAATTGCCTGGTTTGCTGGAACAAATGTGCCTTTTAAGCGAATCTATAGATTTTCAATATGGTTGAGATCAGGGCTTGTTTCCAAAACTAGTTTTGGGATCCTTAGCTGGAAGATTTGGAAATAATCCATTATCTTTATTGTTCTATCCACTTTTGCAATCAATACCACTGGCAGAAAAACACCCAACACCAAGCATGATCTTGTGACCTATATGCTTAACAATTGGTACCTTCTTCTTCTGTTTAAAAGCCTCAGATTGACTCCTTTGTGATCAACAAGTCGATCTTTCTCTCGTCTGACCATAAAATCTTTCTCAGAAAGGATTTGGCTTACACATATAAACACCAGCAGCACCCAATCTGATTGAATTGTTGTCAGTCTTGGAGCGTCTTTCTTGCAGGCACCAATTGGCCAATGTTGATGTTAAACTTACTTTAATGAAGACAGAAAAAAATTAGCCCAGGAACAATCAAGAGCTCAATAAAATCTACCAAACACAAATGTTTGTAAAGAAACTTCAGCTCTTCCTTGTCCAACACCAAATCAGAATGACTCATGCCCAGAAAACACTATCAACCAAACATTGGCATTATAATGACAGCAGAAACTCAAAAAAGGCAGCAGCTACATCATCAGTATTTCTAACGATTTTTTAAAAAAGAAATCTTAGCTAAATTTATGCAGAGCAGGATTAGCATTATGCTAATCAAAGCAACGTTCTTAACTGACCAGCAAAGAAATGACAGCAGCTGATGAACCAAAAAAGTAAAACAACAAAAAACGAGCATAGTAATATGGTAGCTAAAGCTAATAAAACACGCAGAGAAACAGAAGCTGTAGCTTACCGTCAACCATTAAAATCCTCTACATTGTCAATAAAGACGGAGAATTCCCTCAAAGCTTTCCCTCGACTGCCGTCGTCGCCATCGTCAACTATGTCACCATGGCGACCCAAAACTTTCAGGCAAGGGCAAACTTCCGAGCGATCCGTAGACATTTAATTCAGCGATTCTGATTGGTCAAATCTTTATTATTTTCCCCTAGCAACCACGTGTGATTGGCTATTTATTTAACTTCATTTATAAGGCGCAATCAGCGAATTAAAGTCAATCGGTGGAAATGTGAAAATAATTCAGATTAAATTTAGGCACACGCTATTAAAGAAAACAGGTTAATACAATTTTTAATCATGTAGATCATATTTAGATTTTATTTTCTTTTTCTCCATATAAGAATGGTAAACAGGCCATCTGCCATTTACTATCTCTACAACAACTTTTTGAAGAACATTGAGAACATACTAATTACAACAACATTCAAATTCCCTTAGGGATCAATTGAGTATTTTGAATATATATTAGTTTGTTTATGTAATTCAGACCCTCTATTGTTTTAATCATTCCATCCTGGGGGAAAAAAGTTGAAATGTGTCTTTAAAAATCAGAATAAGAATCATGCCTATCACAATTAGAATCTCTTTATTATTGTAACTTTTTTGTTGATATGTTTTGTATTCTTTATCTACTTAATTATGCGTATCTATAGCTAGAGGGCGCAGACCACATTTCCAAACAGTGCAATATTTAGTCTCCATTTATGCCTTATAGGGAGGTATAGGTTTGCATATGTTTGTGTTCGTTTTGTGTTTTTCTTTCCTAGTCCAGACTTGTGCTTTCTCACAACACTCAGACAGATTTCTGCTCCTCCTGAGCAGGTTTTGCTGAAGCTTTGCTGGTCAAAGAGAACCGTTCCTCTTTACTGGTACTTGGTGCTTGCTCAAGATGAGGGAACTGCAGTGAAGCAAAACGTTGATGCAATCTACTGGAGATCTTAGACAACTTTTTACTGCTTGGCTTTCTACTGAATTGCAATTAGATGTAAATTAACTGTGTGTTTCTGGAGTTTTGCCTGACTCTGACTCCAAATTGTCAGATTGTATCCAAATTACTTGGGATTTAATGAATTTGATCTGAAGCGGTTATATAGGAACTGATTTTATTTTGAACCATTTCGTTTGTTTTTATAATCTGAAATTGACATCCTTCCTCTTAATTTTTTTTATGGCTGAGACTTCTAGACATGACCCATTTTCATCTTATCTTACTTTAACACTATCTAAATTTTCTTTAAAAGAAAATGGGCTTTTCATTTTATGTAATCTACTTTTGATTATTTTACTGACCTCAAAATAAGTTTGTAAAATTTTGATTTAAAGTTGCACAGTGTTCACAATTTCTACTATAAAACCTAAATTATATATATTTTTGATTAATACTCAAATTACTCTGTTTTTTTCCTTTATTGTCTAGTATCGCTAAAAAGCCTCAAAGCTAAAAGTAATGGACTACTTGTAAATGCTCTGTGCACCAAGTGTAGTTCACATTCTGACAGCTAGTTGGGAGAAAAGCACTTCTAAAGGTATTTTGTAGTACGAGAGTCATATCCATCAACCGACATTCATGGTAAGCAAGTATGAAGCTAATTAGCATCAGTCGTCCAAAAGGGGTTAAAAGATAATGTTGAAATACAAACTCTGAAATTGGTGGAATTTGTGGCTCTTTAATGTTGTGACTTCACAAAGGTCCAGCTGTGCCTTACATTTTACTGCGGCTGAGTCAGCATGCTCGTGTACACTGCATCAATATGTTACAAACTTAAGTCAGCATACAAACACTTTTCACAGTCCTTTTACTTGTCCAGAGCACTGTAGGAATTTACTTTTCCAATCGGACGTGTTGACATAATCTTTGAGATTACAAAAAGATAGAACTTTTTAAATTATTTCAATTACTAAACATGAAAAGTATCTAACAGAATAACACAGGAACCCCTTAAGCAGTTGTTCAGTTCTGGTGTTGTTCCATGATCCAGTGCTGCACAGATCAGACCAACCCAATGCAGGATATATAACTATTAACTATACATATATACAAACACACTGGTTTCCATCAGTGGTGCATCAGATGCAGGTATCTACAAAGGCTTTATACATAATCAGAAAATTTTAGTGCAAGCTAATCTCATATTTCAAACATGCTTTAGTTCTCTTTTTATGTGAATTTTTAAAAAATATTTTTCATTTGATCTAAAACGTCTGTCTCTACACGAGCGCGTATGTTAGTGGTAAAGCTAGGTTCCATGAGGATTCGGGTCGGGTCAGTGGTCATCTGATGACGGATGCACAATTAGCTCTTCTGTTGTGGGAGAAAATGGCATCCAGGAAGCTGATCGTCTTTCTGAAGCAGTCCTTTAAAATCCAGGGACAGTTTCTGACACGGCTGGAGGAGTGCAGAGGGGAGCGGAAACAAACGTGTGCTTTCTGTGTTTTTACAGTACCTACGTTGTGATTCAGTAGCAGTTCTAAGTGTCAGTACAGCGCCTGAGAACTGGGTGAGGTGGCTGGGTAATTAGACGTGCTAATGAGGGAAAATCTACTGAGAGAATCCAGCTCTGTTTTATATCACATTTTCAAACAGCTGCATGGAGTTCATGATGTTCTCGTCCTGTGGAGATAAAAACCGAAAATAAGAAGCTAAAGTTAAGACTCGCTTTTAGAAAAACTTTTTTTTTATTTTTTTTTTACCAAGTACAAAAACAACTTGTGGTGTTGTGAAAAAGTATTCACTCCCTCAAACACAAAGACCATGAATTTTGTCAAAGAGCTACTTGTTAAACTACTAAAATACTATAGCTTGCTTTGTAAAATTAAATAGCATTCAACATCTTTTCATGGTGATGTAATTTGGCCACATAAATAGGTACGGCGGGCCACATTTGACCCTCGGACCTTGAGTTTGACACACTTGCCTTACAGTGTTATTCAGTTTCAACTTTCTTGACACACTTAAAAGTTTCAAATTATTAAACACATTAAAATATCAGAGCAAAATACCCTTAAATACAAAATGCAAATTTCAAATTATGATTAATTTTAATAGGAGAAAAAAATATCAAAACCAATCAGATTTGATTGAAAAAACTAATTACCACCCTTAAACTTAGCGGGAACAATATATGTCAATATTTTTGTGATAACTTATGATGATGTCAGAACATCTCAGTTAGATTTAAAACCAGACTTTGACTAGGCTACATCAAAACCTTCATTACATCAATGTCTTTACATTATTTGTGCCCAAGCTCCAAGTTTCTGGTAAATTTTTGGTTAATGTTTGTTAATACAGCTCTAATAGGTGTTTATGGGTTTCCGCTTCAGTGGACAGCATTGAAATTGTATATTTGTCTTATGAGAGAAATAAAAAATGATTAAAGATTAATTAAATTTAAACACTGGGATGTTCCCAAAACAAGTAATGTAGCTCTCATAAATGACTTTTTAAATGCAAAGATGCTTGCTAGACAACGATACACCTATAAGCCTGTTAACAAGTGGGTTTTTTTTGTTTTGTTTTGCATTGATGGTGTGGTGAGTCTAAAAAAATACTTTCTGTACATGTCAGCTGCCATAATCACACATTTTAGCAGCTGGTGAGTTTTTATTTTGGGTGTTGATTCAATAAATTGACATGTGGGAGAAACAACTTTTGCCAGAACAACAGGACAGATTGAAAACCTTCATTAATGCAGATGTAGTTAGATATGCGGTTGTAAACACAGATTGTATCCCTACTGTGTTTTTATTCGTGAAGTAGTTGCCTAAAAAAAGAACGAACGCAGACTTGGTATTATTATATCAACCTGTACTTACTGTTCAAGTTTTATCCTAATTATAGTATGCAGTACGTACAACAACATGGCATTGTTAGAATTTACTTGTGTACTACCATAATTTACGCTTCCCTCATGAATAGTGATATAATTATTTTCAATTGGTTAAGGCAGCCTTCAGACAATTGTGACTAAAGAATCAGAAGCTAGAAATGTTTTTCTTTAATTCAAAATTGCAGCCAGAAACATTTTGCCACTTTGTTTGTTGAATTGAAGTGTCCAAATATTCAGAATGCTAACCACCAACTGCCCTACAAAATGTTCATATACACAAGTATTTTAAACAAAATGTCATTTTATGGAAATAATGTTTTGCTTTTTTAAGCAGCTCCTAGCTGGTTCCTTCTGCCTCCAAATCTGTCTGTAAATATGCTGCAAAATATTCAAAATAATATGAATCCATTTCTGTAGCAAGGTTTATAAAGAGCTAAAAGTTGAATATTTACATTAAAACACACTTATATATTTTCTCAGCAGAAAGAGTTTACTTTTCCTTTAAAAGAAATCTGAATAAAAATAACATGTCCAAATCGATAATGTTTAACTTTCTATTAGAAAACAAACTTCTTGACTGAATATCAACAATTTCAGCAGTTAACTGAAATTGTTGATATTCACTCAACTGCTCTGTTAAGCCTGTTCATCAAAGCGTGACGTTAAACAAGGTGTTGCTCTGTCTGTGGGATCGTGAGTCACCTTCTGACATGTCTCAATGAACTCTTCAATAGTCACCACCCCGTCTCTGTTTTTGTCCATTTTCTGTTGGAAGAGGAAACAGAACCGTAAAGAGGATAAACACGTCAGGACCATTTTGAGGAGAATATCTTTTAGTACATTATGTTAACATAAAATTGGGAGTTCAGAACCTGGAAGAACTTATCAACATGCTCTGACGGTGCATCGTCCCGTACGCAGGGGTATGTGTATCGCCCCATCATGTCATAGATGGATTTCATGATTGCAAGCATCTCCTGAGGAATAAAGATGGAGACAACATGAAATAATAATGATAATAATTATTATTATTATTCATAATAATAATAATAATAATAATAATAATAATAGTCTAATTCTGCCACCATTACACACTAAAAATCTCACATAAGTAGAGATTTATAAGTAGATAAACAAGTTTTATTGCTAATCTTTGCTTTGACTTGGAGTGCTGTATTATTTTCAAACTATAATGTTTTTAAAACAACTTTAACAATAGAACAGCTTAAAACAAGGAAAAATAAAACATAAAAGAATAAAAGTAATAAAAATAACAGCAATTACAAATACAATAATTAATAGATTAACTGATGTGGATTAGTTTAAGTACAGGTATCAACAGGGTAAAAAATGGAAGAAGGAATTAAATTATGATATTTGGGTTCAAACTGGGGGTACAAATTAAACAAGAGGTGAAGTTTATGCAGTCTAATCAACTGATTGATATTAAGTCAAGAAGATGAATAAGAAATAAATGTGTAAACTCCTCTACCCTGCTGGTAAACAATCCCCATGCAGGAGTAATTAGCTTCATGACCAACTCTGATTTAAGATAATCCAAGTTTTTTGTTTGTGTTGGACAAAACAACCGAATAATAATGTTTGGCATAGAAAGAATTAATGTGGCAAAATTAATTAAATAAGCAATTCAAAATTACGTATTTTTTTAATGTGAAAATATAACATACTCTTTCTTTACATAAGCAGTTTTTTTGGGACTCTGTAAGATTTGCTGAAATTATTGGTGGGAAAAAACAGAAAACAAAACATAAAATTTTGTTGAAATATACTAATATTTTTTCCAGTTATTTCAGAAAGGCCAATTCTGGGCAAAACCCAGAAAACCTTGTTTTCAGAGGCCTACAGTAAATACTGTACTGAAAACAGTATTTTTCTGTTTTCAACAATGTCAAAACGTTTCCGCCTGTATACAGCACACACCTCTTTGGTGATGTAACCGTCCTTATTGATGTCGTAGAGATTGAAGGCCCAGTTGAGCTTCTCTGTGACCGAACCTCTCAGCAGAACAGACAGCCCGATGACAAAGTCCTCAAAGCGGATCGAGCCGTTTCTGTCGATGTCGAAGGCATTGAAGAGGAAGTGGGCGTAAGTGGAAGCGTCTGCGGACAGAAAGAAGTCTTTGATTGGTTTACTGCTTTTACTGGCAGAATGGCACACAAACACATCCAGGACAGATATGACAGAGAAAACTTCAAGGGAAAAAGTTTGATAGTGTGGGATTGGAATACTTTTGGAATAACTTGTTGGATTCTGCAGGATTAGATTTTGCTACTTTTACTTTTTTCACTAATGTTCTCTAACAAACTTCTCAGACCTTCAGAGAACATCTGAAGGTCTATTTTTACACTGAGTTTGAATTACACAGATCAACTCTTTGCCAATTCAGTAACTTCTGGTTAAACTGGTTGCACGTTTATTTACTTAGGAGCATCAGAAGAAAAGGGATTAAATTTAAATGGACACAGTAATTTCAGATTTTCTAAATTTTTAAACAAAATTCACTTATCAACTATGGTGTACAGGGATCCAAGTTATCAATGGAAGACTTGAATTAATTGATAAGCGGCCATTTTCCTAAAAACGTGAGAATTCTCTTGTATCAAGAGGGCTATCTTATCATAAGAGGCTAATTTTTTTTAGAATATACTGAATTTAAGAAAATATGAAGCACATTATATTTTGAACATTTAAATGTTCACAAGGCTATGTGAACATTTAATCCCCCATAAACAGAGATATTCATATAGCAGTACAGTCTGTGGTTGCTATTGAAGGAGTGTTAAAACTTCACATGAAGTGCATTAACGCACAACCCCAAAATCTAACTTGCTTATTAGCATGTCCGTTACATTTTTTCCGAATCATCCCCTCCTCGCCTTCGTAGCACATAAGTTGACGCTACCGTCATTTAATGTCGGCTGAATGACCGCTATTAAGGAGTTTGTTTATATTTCAAAACAAAACCGCACAAATCTCGAATAATCTTCAATTAATCTTGTATTCCACACCGGACTCTCTTTTGACCGCATGGCTTCTCTCTCTCGTTCTGGGATACCCGCCATCTTTAATCCCGTTTCAACTGTCTCTGCTTAAGAATGACAAGCAGCTGCGCCCTCTGCTGGATGGAGGCCAAACTACAATAATAAAAGAAGATCTACGTGGACGTTATTAGTTAATAGATTGGACCTCATTTTAATCTAATAAAACATTGATTGACAATTAATCATACGTCAATTAATTGCATGAATCCCTAACGTTTTAGGTTTCACATAACATTTCAGTAAAACAAAATTAAAGGAACAAAATGCGAAAAGGTTAAAGGTGTATGAATAATATTTAAATAAGTTAAGACCTTGAACACCCTCCATTTCACTGCACACATATTTTTACTTACAGTCCCTGAAAGGACAAGAAAGGAGCGATGGTTTTAGAGTCTAACCTCCTTGGGGAAAGAACTGAGAATAGATGGACTTGAACGTCTCCTCATCAACCAACCCACTGGGACACTCCTGCAGAAGAAGGGGGAAAAATGTTAAAAACAATTAATTATGCTATTAAAAGCATAGTAATGAAAGCAACAGAGAACGTCCTCGCCACAGCTTGACGTACGTTCTTGAAGCCTCGATAAAGAGACTGAAGCTCCTTCCTGGTGAACTTGGTTTGGGCCTGCAGCTGGTCCAGCCCTTCGGGTTGGTGACGTACCGTTGACAACTCCAGGTCACTGTCGCTGCTATCTGTGGGAGCAAGAGACGGAGGGAGGACAGGGACGGATCGACAGACAGGAAGAAGAGAAGGAGGAGAAGTGGTGCAGAGAGGGAAAGATGAAGAGAGAAAGAGGGAGGAGGACGGGACAGACATTGAGTGAGTGAAGGCAGGCAAACAATTGAGGGTGAGAATGGGTTCCCACATTTAACAGGGAGGGAAGGAGGGAAAACATGCAAGTTTAGGGGGAAGAAGAGGCAACAATCTGCTGAGAACCAAAAGGTGGAGGTGGAAAAAAGGAAGAGGAGGAGGTACTTTCTTTCAGGTGGAGATCTCCTTAAATGTTATTTTTTAGTCTAAATTTGAAGTTTTTTAAACTCAATTCTCAAACTGTAGCTATTTTCACACATGCTCAGAGAAAGCACGGCATAGCTAGGAAAAAACAAAAAGTAGGGAAGGTTTCTCCAGGTAAGCTGGGTTTCTCTTGCTCCATACTCACCATCTTCAGACAAAGAGAACAAAGGAGGAGGAGCAGGAAGAGGAGGAGTTGATGTTGACACCAAGATGGATTGAAAAAGAGTAAATGGAGAACAGTGGGAGAGTGACAGTAAGGAGAAGGAAAACAAAACAAGAGAAAACAAGTCAATTTGGGTCAGATCCTAAGAGATGCAATGGAGAGGAGAAAATGTCCAGTTCAAACACCCAGCAGAGCAGAGACTATCACACACTGTGAAACATTAACCAAAATCAACAGAGAGGAACCGAGGGTCTGATTTTACGTCACATCAGTTCATTCCTTTTGGGTTCATTTGGTTCAACGAGAAATGAAACTTTGATTACGTAGGTCTCTGATGTTGCTTAATCTGAAAATATAGATCCCTTTGAATGTAAAATGTATTTTTCCATGACATAAAACACTCATTCTTGATCTCATGGAGTTCTATCTTACAGAGCACCTTCTATAATTATTGTCATTCCTGATTAAGATGTATTAAGAGCTTTGAGATCCATTTCTCTTTCTTTGCAGAAGCATCAGATTACATTTCAACAATTAAACTTTTTATTTGAGTTCATTCATTCTGTGGGGGGAAAAAAATCACTTGCTGAGACATAAAATGTTTTTTTAATGCATGTTCAGTGTTAGAGACTGACTAGCAGTCCAAACATTCACCCATCCACCAAACATCCTGCCGGAGTACCCAGAGAAAACCCCTGCATGCACATGGAGAACATCCCTGCAAAAATAAAGCTAAATAATGTTTCTATAAATTTTATTACAAATTTACATTGTCTATCAGAGTCAGTATGAGCGTCTGACTTAAATCCATGACGTTCTGCTTCCCGGCAGTATTAAAACTAATTTCTCTAAGCCACTATTCAGAATGAGAAAGACAAGAGAACATGCCAATCAAGTAAGAAAAAACAAATATTAATTTTTAGAAGTCTAGAAAAAGTTGCTACTAACCCAACCTTGACAAAATCTACATTAAGTCAAAAACAAACAGCTGGAGAAAAGCAAGGCTGGATGACAATCCAAGCTGCTCTAGAGGGGGTAACAAACAAACTATTAGAGAGCCGCAGCATCTTGAAGTCATGACTTCTCCATAACAGTTTTTGGATGCAGACTAGAGGAACTTTGTTAGAGCATGGGATCATAAACTCTTTGGAACACCAGAAGATTTTATCCATTAACAGCCGTGAAAAAAATCTTCAGACAGTAAATTAAATCCACCATCCTTCACCCAGTAATTCCTTAAAAAACAAACATTTAAAATTGATTATTACCAAATGTCAACATAAGTATCCAAGATATGCTGCTGAAATCCAGCAAAGTACATATTTACGCACTGATAAAACACAAAAGTATTTTTAATCTAGTGTCCAATGGAAATATCTTAATACACTTGAAATGAGACAAAACTAACTTACAAGTAAATTAAAGATATAGAAGGTTGTTTTAAATAAAAAAAAAATTTAATACTGGCAGATTATTTCACTTATGACATGGGAAACATGTCTTATTATAAGTGAAATAATCTTACAGTGAAGCCTATACCTTTTAAATGAATATTAAGAAAAAAATTTTTTAAAACAACCTCCTATGTTTTGCTGAAATATTACTTGTAAGTTAGTTTTGTCTTATTTCAAGCATACTAAGACATCATGACTAGGAACTATTCCAAAAATACCTGGTAAGATTTTGTGTTTTAGCAGTATTTTGGTCATGTTTGTGCACATAAACTCTTTCCACTATAGTTACCATCTTCTTTAGCTTCGGACAAATCTAAGAACTTTGGGAAAGAACTGTGTACTTACTAATTCCAGCAAGATAAGATATGAAACAACAATATGACATGCTTTACCTCTAGTATATTTGCTTTGAGGTCATATCTTAGTGTTTCATGACACACCCTGGGGTCCTGACTTTATCTCTATGGATTAAAGCAGTCATCTGCCCCGTCCTCTCCTCCTGCCCCCGCTCTGCCCCTCTATTGCCCCGAGCTGTTGCCTCACCAGTCTCAGTGATGTCGATCAAACCCAGCAGGTGCATCAGCTTGAGGAACATTATCACCAAGCAGACGATGCCGACCGTCTGGAGTCCCTCCGTCTCCCATCTCACACTCATCCTGCCCTCTTCTTCTATTTTTCTTCCGTCTTCAGTCTCTACTTATCTCGGCTCTACATCACTGCTTAATTGTTCCACCTCTCCATTTCTTGAAATGTCCCTTCGTCTGTTCCTCTTTCCTGTCTTTGACAGCGTCACTCACTTATTGTTCTTTTTCTGCCATTCTGTTACTCTAGCCCTCCCTCCCCTACTGACGTTTTATTTCAGCGTAGCTTTTTTCCCTCAGACCTCTCTCGCATTTATTTTAGGTATTTAATGCTATTGTCCAACTTTTTTATTTAAGCTTTATAGATCAAATTAATGTAAAACTACAATAAAGGAGTGGAACATATTGGTGTCCTGCAGACATATAAAGGCTTGGACACACTGAAAAAAAATACAAAATACAAAAGTTTTTTTGGTCTAGTTTCTTGTGAAAATATCTTAGCATTCTTGAAATAAGACAACTTTTCAGCAAGATATAGGGGCTTATCATAAGTAAAGAATTCCTTAATATTGATCTTTTAAAAAAGAGTAGTTCCACTTATAACATGGTAAAAATGTTTTGTTATAAGTGAAGCATAACTTATAAAATAAGTGAAATAGTCTGCCAGTACTTATTTTAATCAATATTAAGAAATTATTGACTTAAAATAAGCTCCTATATCTTGCTGAAAAGTTACTTAGAAGTTAGTTTTACCTTATTTCAAGTGTACTATTTGCACAAAAAAACTAGACAAAAAAATACTTGATAAGATTTTGTGTTTTTGTAGTACATCGACTTTTTTGATGCAGGTTAAATTATGATTATAAATTATACATTTTTATTCCTCTACAGCCACATCCAAAAGTAAAATAAATCCTTATTATCCAACATAGCATCCTAACACCTACTGCTGACTGAATCCTACAATGTCCTTCTTCTGTATCTCAACTAGTAATTAATATCTTCAAAGGAACGATGCATATAGTTTAATACAGAAAACCCATTTGTCTTAAGGAGACGTAGAGGAGAGTCAACAGGTGTCCTGAATCTCATTTTTCCACTCGGCTCGTTGATCCACTTTCTAATTGTTCCCTCGTCTCTCTCGGGCTCTGCAGCACAGATTTAACGTCGCATTAACTCGTTCGAGTTCTGCCACAGTCACTCCTGTGTGATGACGTGACGCCGTGAGCTCCCACAGGCCGCGTGACAGTTGTTCTGAAACTTACGGCGCTCTTTGTCTCCCTCTTGTGTTCACTAACCGAACAACAAAAACAGGAAGATACAAATCACATTTCTCTGCCTTTATTTTGAAACCAGAGGTGAGTAGAGTAACCAAAAATTGTACTCAAGTAAGAGTAGCACTACTTTAACATATTTTATCTCAAGTAAAAGTAAATACAGTTATCCAAGGAAATACTCAATAACTAATTAAGTAAGTTTCTTTCTTTCCTTCTTATTAAAAAAGTATTTGGTAAAAAAAGTTACTCATCTAAACATTAATTATTAAACATTTAAAAATTACATCATCAGATGGATCACAATGTAAAGTTATATGTATATTTTTGTATTTTAAAGAGTAAAAGGAAACAATTCATATGAATAATATAATTATAGCATTACAAAATCAAACAGGCAAAAAAAAACAAAACATTTTTCTAAATCATTTTTTTCAATATAAAACTTTCAATATAAATTGTATGAAACTTTAATCCATTATTTTTTTGTTTATTTTTAAAAATAAACAAACTTTCACAAAAACTGCAGATGTTTCATTCTTTCCTTCTAATTAAATTTTTTTTGGTAAAACTGTTACTCATTTAAACATCAATCATTAAACATTTAAAAATCACATCATCATATGAATCAAAATGTAAAGTTATGCGGATATTTTTTTTTATCTTAAAGAGAAGAATAAAATAATTCAAATAAATAACAGAATTATAAAATAAGATCAAACAAAAAAATGTTCCAAATCAGTTTCTTTCAGTATAAAACTTATGAAGCATTAACAAAAATTGCAGACATGTGTCTGTATCTGCTGAATTTTTGATTAAAACAAGCTTATTCTTTACTCAGTGCAGTTACTCACAGTACTTTTACTCAAGAGTAACGATACTTCATAATACAGTTACTCAAGTAAAAGTAAAAAGTACAGCATAGTAAAAATATCACCCTAAAATAGCAAGAACAGACTAAAACAACAACCTTGTTGCAGCAGACCAACACTCAGCTGTGCAGAGAAACATACACTAAAAGTCCTGAGGGAAAGTTATCAGTTCCAGTTCAAAATAAAAAAAAGTGATCATATAAGCATCTGAAGAAAGCATCTAAAACATCGTTTGACACAGAGCCTCTGATAAAATATTGATGCTTGAAATGTAAACTAACTCCATGCCACAGTGGAGCATGGAGTTAGTTTACATTTGACTAATATGTCAAGCTAATATGTTTAGCTTGACATATTAGTGTCAAGCTAAACGTGAAAACCTTCAGCACAATTATCCATCTCAAAGCAATATGAAGAAGTATTATGAAGCAGTAAATTCATAACAAAATGAATTTAGCTTTATTTCTAAAGCTGGAAGAGAGAGGATTTGTTAATACTGTGTGTTGTGGACATTCATCCCATTTTAACAATCATATTTTTCAGCATTATATTCTTCAATGCACTGATACTGAAGATAAACCAAAAAGATACTGTTTAACCCATAAAACCAATTTTCTTTTCTTCTGCTAAACAAAATTGTACAAAATTATAAACGTAAATGCATATCCAAATTTCAAATGTGTTTGGTAGAGGCTACCGTGAGTTGAAAAAGCATTAATACTTCAACTTTTTATCACAATGCATTCACAAACTTCATATATTTTGCTGGGATTTTGTGTCAAAGGCCAACTGGAATTAAAGCTTTACTGTAAAGTAAAAGAAAAAACAGTGCAAACAACAAACCTGGTTGGAAATAAGCAAATGTTTTTTGGTGCCTGGAAAAACATTTGTTTAAAAAAAATCCTCCTGAATATTGAGTCACAGTCCCCAGGCACTGAGCTGTTGCCTGGCAACCCAAGCCCAGCCCAGCCCATCACCTAGCAACCCAAGCGGAATTCAAACGTGTTTGGTCAGTTAGTTTTAGTTTAGTAATGATTTTGTTCAATGATTTTGTCATTTTAGCCCATAGACCTTTCCTAACCTGTTCAAGGAAGTCTTCACAGAGCAGCTGGATTTACTCTGAGATTAAATTAGACACAAGTAGACTCTATTTACACGTTTCAAGTCCGTCTGAGCTGGATTTTATTTGGAGTTGTTGGAATAAAGGGGTCTCAAATTATCCTTTTATTTCCTTTTTACTATCCTACGCCATTTTGTGTTGACGTATCACAAAGCTGATTATAGGATAACACTAACAGAAAATAAATTGTGGTCTTAGGAGCCTTGTTACATTACAACCACAGATTTTAGTGTTTTTTCTTGGGCTGAGTTTTGTAATATGTCAGCACAAAATGGCGTAGAAGTCTGTGGTTGTAATGTAACAAGGTTCCTAAGACCACAAATTATTTTTTGTTAGTCTTATACTCAAAGATCCAACCTATGGTTAGATATACTGTCTACAAAAATCAATCAACCATGTTGGTTATGGTCAGGGTACAGACTTTATAGACACTGTCTGAAAACAAGATGCTTTAATGGAGGCAGGAAGTGATGGGATGTGGGCTGAGTTGACGCCTCCTTCCTTAACTTTCACTGCAAGGCTTAAACATTTAAGATGACGTTGATCAGCTGGTGAATTATTCTGTCGGGGAGATGATGAGGAAAGATGAAGAATGGTGAAAAACGATGATGGGAAACTTTGAATGGCTGTGACAGTGTCCTTCAGGGTCCTGGTGGAGTACTCCAGACTCCATATTTAGGTGGCCTCAGAGAAAGCCTGTTCGATACTGCATGTATAATTAATGTGAAGTAATACTAAACTAGGGAGCATGGCCAACCACAAGAAGAGGAGTGAGCTACTGGAGCAACTGGAGATTGAGAGGAGTGATGAATAATGAAAAGACATTACTGGTGTTTTTGTTGAATTTATGACTTTATGAAGCCTGGGCCATATTAGAGTCACTAATGCGCCAACTGGAGCCTTCCGGCTTTAACCGTCTTGGCACTTTGACATATCAGCCTTCAGCCTGAAACTCTAACCAAAGGGCAACAATCAATCATGGGATCACATTTCTCAGTTACAGTCCCAAACGCACACAGACACTCCAGACTTTGTGATGAATCCCAGATTAGACAGAAGAGCCATTAACCTTTTCTGTTGTAATGAACCTGCAGACGTACAAACGGCTGGGAGCTAAAAATACCAAAATAAAACAATGAAAAGGACCTGAACTGAATCAATAATTAACCAAGCTAATGCAGAGGACCTTTATTAAAGAATACAAGGTCTTTCTCAGTAAATCCTATTTATTTGTATTAAGTTAATGTCTTTTTTGTAGAGATTCAGATGCTTAATGTAATGTAAAAATAAACTATTCCCAATTTTATAATTACTGCTCACAGGTAATTAGAGCGCTGAGATTTAGCATTAAAATTTTTACAAAATATGCCTGCACTATCAAAACAGTTATGTGAAAATATAGTTACATTAGCATTTTAATACTAAAGTATTTTAGACCACTTTCTTGTTGTTCACATATGAGATTAAAAAATAAAAATACTATGTCTTCTCCAACCTTTTGACATCTACAGAGTCTGAGGTTTGTTTACGACCAAGATATTTGCATTTAAAATGATTTAAACATTAATTTAAATGTTTAAATAAATCGTGTAATAATTTGGAGAAAAGACTTTATTAATGTAAATTATTAAAAGTTAAATTTATCACAGAAACCTGTAATTATTTAATCAACCATTTTTACACTTTTGTTTATTTTATTTATGGTTAAAAAGTTGCTTTATGGTCTTTTAGAAATGAAATTTAGAAGAAATAGAAATATTCTTTTGACTATTTAGATGATCCAAATGTAATAATTTATTCTTAAATAAGCATTGCATCATACTAAGTAAAGTGGTGATGAGAAATTTCACTATAAACAAATAAATAAAACACATATTATCACCTATTGCTAAACGATGCTGAAATTAGAAAAACATTTTAATTATAAAAATACAATTGTTCCTCTGGATTTTCACTTCTAGTTAAAGTTTTCACTTCTAGTGAAGATTATTCAACAAGCATCTTCAGACAAGTTAGAATGTGGAAAAACAAAAAAGTATTCTAATAAAAAACTGCATGTCAAAAGTTACTTTAACCCTAATTTTTCATATTAGGTTTACAAAAGGGAAGGGTCATTTTATTACTGATCAAACGAATTAAAGTGTAATCTTTAAGCTTCCTCAAACACCTCAAGTTCAGGTTCTGTTCAGTTCCGCTTTGTTTATACTGCACAACGCTCTATACTGCCACCCTGTGGCCATCCGGCAAACAACGTTGCATAAAATGATGCAGTGAAAATCCCCCCTCCGGAAGTGGGATTGCCAGTCAGATGTCTGCAGCTGAGGGTGTTTTCCACTTTTCAAACTTTCTTAGGAGGTTTGATGTTTTTTTAATCAAAGCCTGGATGAATCAGGTACCAGAATTATTAGCAGATAATAATCCAACAGTGAGTCGTTCCCGTTTCCTCCGGTCTCAGGCTTAAGTGTTTGTGTGAGCTGATTCATTTTTGAAGTAATTATAAATATACTTTACTACTGTTCTTCTTTTGTTTTAAATGTATTTTGTTTGCATATAACTTTGTTTATTCTTTTATTACAATATGTTCAATAAAGTCAAACTACTGAATGCACATTTAATATTCCTAAAATTATGGCCTAAGTTGTTTTCAGCCATAAATTGATATTGGCAAAAAATGACTCATGCCATTGTTTTGGAAGGTGATGATATATTGATCAATGTTTCACTTACTATTAAAGGCAACAATAAACATACCATGATTGGCAATATTTCTTGCCAGTCATGTGAGAAAGTTAAACTCATATGAACTCATATTACATGGAATCATCACACATACGGTGATATATTCCAAGCTTTTTCTTTTTGTAATTTTGTTGATTATTGCTTACGAATAACAAAAAAACAACATTCAGTGCCTCAGAAAGTTATAATACCGTGAAAAAGGTCATTAATGGAAACTCATGGTGTTACAATAATCAGCTAATTCACTCAAAACTCCTGCAAAGTTTTCTTGAGTCTTTAAACGGTTTCTCTCTCTGTCTGGGTCAGTCGGCTAAACAATCATGGGGAATCATCGACATTCTTCACAAAACGTCACTGCTGAAGAAGCTGGTTGTTCTGTATTCAAGCATATTAACAGAAAATTTAGTGAAAGGAAAACGTGCGAAAGGGAAAGGTGCACCAGCAACAGGGAGAACTACAGCTTTGGGAGGACTGTCAAGTGAAATCAAACAAACTCTAGACATGGGTTACAAACGTCATGTTCCCCGTGTCGAGTCGCTCCAGAACCAGAGACGACGCCACTTCATGCTTCCCTCTGCTGACGAGCTGCATGAAAATACTGATTTTATCTTGCAGCAGGACTTGGTGCCTGCCAAAGGTCCCAAAAGGTTGCTTCCTTTACAACTACACAGCTCCACAGGCTGATCGCCTCCATGCCACGCCGCATGGATGCAGTAATTCATGCAAAAGGATCCAAACCAAAAACTGAGAGCAAAGAACGGTAAATACTTTGAAAACATCCACTTTTGAGTCATCTAATGTGATATTTGAATGTTTAAGACAAAATTTTTAGGTTTTCTTTACCTGTGAGCCATAATCATTAAAACTGCAAAGAAATAAATGTTTTAAATATTTTACTCTATGTGGAATAAATCTCTATAAAATGACAATTTCACTTTCAGAGATGACTGGTAAGAAATATTGCGTTTTAAATTTTTAAGATCTACTAGTGTGTATATATATATATATATATATA
>CAEFZY010035336.1:0-18839 GCA_903066815.1 Brachyrhaphis roseni
CACTGTTCAGGTGTATTTTTGAAGTGGACATGTTAAGTGCACTTTGAAATAAGAAATATAAAATATGATCAAAAATAAATTTTTGTGTTTATTTGATTCCTATTCAAGACACTTTGATAATAATTACTATATATTTAATATATGCGACTATAGAGTATCATTTGTTTACATTTTGGTTGGTGGTGTGCCTCGTGATTCTTTCAATGAAAACAATGTACCTTCACTCTAAAAAGGTTGAAAAACACTGAATTAAGTAAACTTTTGATCAAATAAAATATTGGGAAATTCTACCATAACAGCAGTATTACTATCGGATATCAGCATCGTCACAAATTTTCATATTTGTGCATTCCTATAATTACTTTCTTGTAGTTCAGAAAATTAAGCTGTAACAATAGTAGCTCACTTTCTAAGTTACCCTGGACAAAAATGACACAAAATCTGAAATTACATTGAATTTAATAATAAGCAGCCAGATTTACAAATTCACAGCTCCAGGAGGAGGAAAGCTGTCGTACTGCAGGCATCGCACTAGTCAGTTTAAGAATGCTTGTTGATCCCCTGAAAAACAATAAAAACCTGGACATTATAATGAATTAATGAAATCCCTCCGGACCGAACTTGAAAATTGGATGTTATGTTGCTAACAATTAGATTTCGTCAACAACTCAGAGACAGAAGTAAGAGCGTCATGCAACATAATCACCTGACCCGAACATGGTGCTAATTAATAAAACATAATTCACCAAAGCTGAATCATGTTGAGGGAAGTATTTTTCCTCGAGGAATTGTAATAATTAAAGTACTCGAGTCATTCAAGGAATCACTATATAAACCCATCTCTGCATCTTTGATTTCTATGAGACCAAGCTGGCAAAAGAAATCTCACAATGGCTGCCATTCATTGGACCCAAACTCGAGTCCTCTGCTGAAGGAGATATGATCCATCCCAAAGAAAAGCTCAGATCCTGGTGCATGCTGCCGCTAATCCTCCTGCTGGATGATAAATAGTCACTGCGGTGCTCAGAAACACCGCCCAGGCTGAACCGTGATGTAAAATCTCCAGGAGACAACAGAACTGGTGAGTGTGTTGTCTCTTTTTCTACTTCTGCCAATTTCGCATGCCCACACAAACACACACACATACCACAGTGCCAACAGCCTCCTTTCCTCGCCCACTGCCCTCGCGGCCCACCCACCACCGAGAACCATCACCATATGAGATTTGTGAGTGCTGAGAGTATATAGAAAAGCAAAAACAAACTTTATAGGAAGTGTCCTTCTCTTAACTCTTACCTCTGGTAAAAAAAAAATAAAAAATTGATCTCCGCTGTGGGTTGCCATGACAAATAATTCAATGGGAATATCAGGAATAATGGATCTGCAAATGTGTTGGCAGGCAGCAGCTGTAAATCTGAGCAGTGCTGCACCTGAGACTGCCCCGTTGCTCACACGCTGTCGGCTAATATTTTTACTTAAAAGAGCAGCCTCCATCGCTGCCCTGTTGTCTATGGTTACCCCCTTCCCTCCTCCTCCTCTTCTTCCTCCCACCTCAGAAACACACAACGCGTGTTTGTATGTTTCTGTTTCACTGTCAGTGCATATGTATATGTTGACGGGGATCTTTGCTCGACTCTAATGAAGGTTGCAATTGATTTTACATTCCAGACATGACGTGTTTTCCAAGATGTTTCAGCATCAGAATGTACACATATTGTGGTGTTAATCAGGAAATGTGTAAAAACAATTCCTCTCTTACCTGAATTGATAAAACAGTGTATTTTATTAATAGTAATATGTTTAATTTTAACAAGCTGCATATAAGGCTGGCATTTGCAGTCTGGGCAGAGATGTCAGACTGGAACTTAGGTTTCAGGAGAAGTTGTTTTTCCTGCAGTTTTGGCTGGTGGAACAGTATGCACATTTTATGAATGTGTTGGGTTTTTTTTTTTACTCGTATAATAGTGCTAACATTTAATCCTCTCCGTTTCAGTGTGTTTGATTCAGTCGTTTTCTGCCTGTTGGGAGAAATAATATATCTTCAAGACAATATTTTTTTATTAAAAGGCTTTAACCTCAACACAACTGCATTAGATTCTTAAACATGAAGGACACCTGACTGAGCTGACATCTCCTACCTCAGGCTGAACCTTCATTTCCTGTCACATTGCAAAAGTATTCACATCTCTAACTTTTCCACAATTTGTCCCGTTATTGCTGGGTTTCAGACATGTGACACGGGTGACGCACGAAATTCAGATGGAGGTCCGGAAGTAAATTTCTCCGATTTAAAACAAAGCAAAATGGATCACAACGAGGAGCTAATGCCCTAAATAGGCTGAAACAGAGGAGGCATCTCAAAAAAATATGCATATATCTAGGACATGATCCTTATTTTCTCGGTAAAAAAAGGTCGCTTATAATCTTGAGGATTTACCAGGTGTCGAAGCGATCCACATAACTATCTGGAGCTGCAGAGTTCATATTATACACCAAGTCAGAAGAAAGTTTTCAAAAGCCTGGAGAATACAATCATTTAGTTTCAAGTCAATAACATTACACTTACATTCAGGGGCGCCGTATTGCTGGGTTTCAGATGATGTAGCACCGATATTACCCAATGTGAGATCCCGACTTAGTTTCTCAAGATCCTGCACTGTTCTGACTATCTGTGCTCCCCATCAATCCATCCTCCCTTGTGGCAGTGAGCATGCAGATGTTACGCCACATGTTGGATACTCAGCAGTTTACTTATTGATACATCCTACCTGTGGAAATTCCGTCTGTTTTAATTTGTCGAAGATTACGGCAAGCTCTATTTAAATTATTTAGAATTGGCTTTCCTCAAGCTGCTCTGTAACTTCATGTTTTAAGTTTACATAACAGGTGGTTGAAAACGCTTTAGTTTGTTACCATACTGTAAACAAGAAAGCCCTGTTGCTTGGCGTCAATCAAGTGAACCAAATGTGTTGTTTTCGAACATGATAGAAGTATAAAATCACACACATGAACATATTTAAAAGGGGCTATTTTGCTCCTTTTAAATATTTTGCTTTAACAGTACATTCTTTATTTAACCATGCTAAACAGACCATGTTGATATTACGAGTGATTGAAGCTGTTTTTATATAGAGTCTCAATCTGTTATGTGTATATATACACATATGTATATATACACATACATATGTATATATACATAAACATATGTATATATACCTCCTGGCCATCATTGCCAGGAGGCAATGATGGCCTGCCTCCTGGCGAGCGTCTTCAACCTCAGAGATAGTCATGTTTTTAATGACCCCAGTTCGACAGCCACAGAGCCTTGCAATCTACAACCTCAAGTTACCGTAGAACTCTTTTCTGAGTTCTACGGTTGGGTTGCTGTCCATTTTGTCTAAAAAATTAAGTAAAATGGGAAAAATAGCATAGAATAAATTGAGCAACCTGGAGTGATTCACAATGCAACAAACTTAAGATGACATGAGGAATTATTACAAAGAATTGTAGGGATTTGCTGCCTTGCCAGTGTCCAGCATTTCTTGAGGTTGTTTGGAAGTTGTGTGTTGAATTTTGGCTTTCTTTACTCTCATGTGTCTCAAGACTACTCTTTTCCCCAGCTGCAAGACCGCAGAGGACAACGCCCTGATGATGGAAAACACAACCTTTTTGGACACACGGGAAGAGGATGGGTGTGTGTCCCTGAAATAACTCATGAATTCTGAGATATTCACAAGGTACAACTTGATTGTTGTAACTGCTTTGCCCTGTTTCATGAGTTCTCCAGGCCACCTGCTCAGAAAAAAATGTGGTTCCATAAGAAATCCTACATTAGCTAACATGCATTAGAGAGGCACTTACTGGTGGACTTTGGCAATGTCCAGGTCGCTCTGATGCTTGTCCCAGGTCAGGAAAAGCATTATGTATCTCAGTGTGGACTTTTGATTTTCCTCATGCTTTCTACTTCCACAAGACCCTTTGAAATGGAGCCAGTATTTCTCCATGTACTCCACTGAATGAAAAAGGTTTCAAAAATAACATTCTATAAAAAAATAAAAATGTAGTAAGCAGTGCAGCAGGCAGGTGGAAATTTTGAAAATTCCCTGAGGACAGACACTGATATTGTATGTGATGGCTTCTTGGATGTGGTTTCCTCCTCTTCTGATTTCCCATCTTCATCCTGGCCATCTCCAACTTCAGGCTCTGGCTCCTCTGCTGGAATGGGGCCCAAAGAATCATGTTGGAAGACCTGTTAAAGGGGTTAAAAGTAGTCAAAACAGTATAACTGCCTTTGTTCAATGTAACTGAATATAGAAAACAATTTTACATACCTCCTCCAATGTCTTAATTTTGCGTTTGGATTGTTTTGATCTTTTGAATTGTTTATATTTTTTCCGGAGTTCCCTCAACTCTCCTTTCAGGTCATTGTTCTGGGTAGGAAGCTGTTAACAGACCCAAAGGACTCCTCTGGATCTGGACTTAGTTGGAGAAGGTCCTCATCCCATTCCTGGGGCTCCGAGTCCAGACTGGAAATCGTGAGTGGCTGAGGGTTGGTGGTTCTACCCTAACGAAAATAACGATGTTCATCTTTCTCTCTATTAGAACGGTTGGAACAACCATACAGGACACAGACTTTAGACATTTTGAACTGGATCGACAGTTCAAAATGTTGATCCTTAAGCAGAAATAAATGGGCTGCATTTACTTTCTGCCCTCCTTCTGCATTGGGTGACGTTGGTGTCAAAGTCATCTGAAACCCAGCTATTGGAATTTTATGTGCCACACCATGGCTGAGTACACCCTTAATAAAAAAAAGCAAGATTCTGTTTCAGGAATTACATTTTATGTTTGTTGATGTGTTTTTATTTTATCATTTTATTGGTATAATAACTAATAGTTTAACTGCTGATGTTTTTTTTAATTTAGAAATTCTGATTAATTTCTTTTATGCAATTTATGCTCTGTAAAAGTGAAATTATCTTTAAGGATAATATCATTTTGATGCAGATTCTAAAGATTTAAGACTATGATTTTGCTTCTCATACATGTGTAAACATTAATAGTGAGATGTTTTTCCAACTAATCTCCCTTTCAGTATGTTTGTGAAAACTAAATGGCAACAATATGTCAATGAAAGTATAGTGTTTAGAGAGTTCATCCACTTTAAACAGTTTTTGTTAGCAAACAAAGCAGAGGGAGAATTAAACAGATGTAAATAAGCTGATAAAGGCCAGGTTGCAAATGCTAGCCAATGACATATTCAGAATGCTAAATGATGCATCAGATTGAAATGATGTTAAGACATTAAAAAAAATAAATAAAAAATTATTTCAAACTAGAACTGGGAAGTCACTTCAAATCTTTAGGTACTGAACGATGACCATGGAGTGGTCGAGTTTTAATTTAATGCCAGTTCTCTAAAAGGCCGACCTGGCAGAGTAGAAAGACAGGGAAAAAAAAAAAAAAGTCATTAAAGTCACATTGTTAATGTAAGACAAGCAGACATGCAGAAGAAGGTGATCTGGTTGGACAGGAGTAAAATGGAACTTTTTATACACCAAACTTTTATCTGTTGGACACACTGGGTACCATGGTAGTGGCAGCATCATGCTATGAAAATATTTAGCTTTTGTTGACAAAATTTGAAAAAATGTCATAATAAAATGTCGAGACGAGAACATTTATAAATGTTAGCGTCTCGGACCATCGTCTGAAAAGTTGCATAAAGTCAGGCCTGCTTTTTTCTTTTTTAGAACACCAAATGGTACTAATGGTCAGATATGTTCATAGTGGATAGCTGCGTATATGCATATGTAGGAGTCAAATCATTAAATTAACCAAATGTTGGTACACTATAAACCAATGATATTATGATCCCATTTCACTGCAGTTAAATTCAGCACAGCCACCTGCTGTCTACATGCAGGCCGCCGAGCTAACCAGTGTGCCATGCAACGCCTCTATTCTGGTGGCCTTTGCTGGAGTTTGCAGAATGCCTTTGGTAAACTATTTACATTTTTATACAATTCAAAGTGTCTGACAAACTCATCTAGTTCATTTTCTTTTATATATATTTTTTTAAATCTGTTTTGTTACCTGATTGTGATAATTCGACTAGCCCCAATCGACTGAAAAAGCCATCAGATGCCAGGATCGGAAAAGAAAATTGTAATGCGGTGCGTCCCAATTTCTAACCTCTGCTCTGCTGAATTACTGCAGATTCTGTGACACAAAGGGCTCATTGCTGAACATGACTGCTTTGAGTCAACCGTCTTTTCCTTAAGCGGCAAAATATGATCTCTTTAATATTAGCCTCATTTCCTCCCTTGTGTTTCCACACATCACCCTTCATTTTACCGGTGCTGAGCACTTTCACCACTCTCAGAAAAAAAAAACAGGCAGATTATTCAGTCTGAAGGCTGCTTCATAAATATACTGCCACCACAGTGCAGGGTCAGAGGATTCAAGGAGAGAGCTGCTGAATTTCTGGGGGGATTTCTGTGTGAAGCGGGAGACTGCTAGCATATTGGATGTGAAGCACTGTCTTCCTGCAGCCAATGACGCTCTGACACAGAAGTCTCTCTCTCTCTTTCTTGCCGAGGGGTGTACCTGATCTGTGTAGAGCTCACATAGATAGCACCAACCTTAGACATGTAACTCCAATGAATTATTAACACTGTAGCTGAAAAAGAGGGAGGAAACAAAGGATGTGAAGCCGCAACATTCTGCCCTGACTTGTGAGAATGAAAAAGTAAAGGTAGCACTTTGGATTTTTGCCATTTCAAACAGCATATAAATACCAAAACAAATAGTTTGCACCAAAAAAAAAATCAAATGTATGTTTTGCACTTCATTTCTTTGTGAGGAGGAGTTGCTTGGGGAGAGGAAGGAGTATGTGTTGAGATGTTTTCTCTCCGTTTGCATTTCAAGCAGTAATTTATTTGGAATGGCAGACGAAGATCCTATCGAAACATATTGATTGTAAAAACACTTTGTTCTTTACTCTCTGGAAGAAATCTATTCAAGTCACTTTTGTTTACATGGCGCCTTGCTTAATGGCACAACAAGAAGGTTTTTAAGGAAGAGAAAGGAATAAAGAAAGACAATGCAGAGAGCAGTGAAATGAGTTGAGGCCACATCTTTTAGCAGCAGTCTGTTTGTGCTTGCTTTGTTAGTGTGCAGAAACTTTGTAGTTTCTGTTCAGATGGGCTGAAACATCACTGGATAAAATTTCATATCTGAGTATAGAAAATTTTGTGGTAAATTTTAGATTTTTGCTTAATTTTTTCCTTAGAAAACCCAATAGAGGGACTCAAGGACTTCTTGACCAACTAGAGATGCAGCAATAATACATATGTGGCTAGGCTAGGTTAGCTGGAAGCTCCTTGAAATGCTAACAGGACCCAAACTGCCTCCAGTACTAAATCCACTTATCCAACCGACCGGATCAAGGCCACCGTAAACAGCGACACCGGATCGTAAACAGCACAGCTGTTGCCAAACCAGACACAGTGCTACAGATATTGGGAGAAACATCAAAGATAAGCAGCACTAATGGATCTATTACTACTTGAAATGCTAATGGAGCTAGAACACCGGTACTCAATGTGAAATCACTACCTACACTGGATGAAGATCGGATCCTAAACAGCTGTTGTCGAACTGGACACAGCTATAGAAGTACTTACTGGATCACACAGTCCGACCAGAGGTAAGTGTCATTCATCCTTTCATTTATGAAACAGAAGGCAGCAGAAGCAAACACCAGCTCCTACGGCCAACTCTGTCCTTTCCTCCATTTGGTCCTTCTCATCTTCATCGCCACTTGTGATTTCTACATCCCATTGATTTCAACACGCTGAGTTTCAAATTGAAGTCGTAATAACTTTACTCATCACTGTTTTGGCTGGAAAGAGCCAGGAGCTTGGACCATTTGCCGTCATTTACCCATAATGCATTTCCTGCGTGAATGACATTGTGACGTTCGAGTGTCAATATTTTATTAAAATTTATAAAAACTAAATAACCTAGAGTATTATTTATTACTGTATTGTTTTTACATGTAAAATATATATTTCCCAAATAAAGTCTATTGTTGCAACTAATAGTGGATTCTTTAAAGCATAGCATGATCCGATTGCTTTTACTTTAAATAGTAAAGCAAGTATTATTGTTTACTTAAGTGCTTTTATTTATTACTACTTTGGTTTTGATATATAGACTTAGTCATTTAGAGTGGAAGAGTCACTTTGTATAAAATCAGCTGCCTACATTGTGTTCTCATGCAGTGACTATTAGTAATTATTCTTGAATGTTTCAGTTAAAACTCTTTATGTCAAAGATTAAATGTTAGATAAATTTAATATGCGCCTCAGCTAAAATAGCCTGCTATTTTAAAAGAGTTAACTTTTTACCTGGCCTTTCTCTTATTGGTGTACACTGTGTTGAAAGACTGAAGGAAACTGTAGAGTACAGAACCACTGAATGTAGCAAATGTTTTTAAGTGAGCATGTTTGTTGTGTAGAATATGACACTTTTTTCCATTCTCTCATCTTTATAGAATAAGACTTAAAGGCTAATGAGCTTGTGGCTAATATTAGCTGGGTCAAAAGCGAGGCTAATTCCCACATGTATTGAGACATTTTACTGCCTAACAGAAATACAGCTCTAGCCTCTTAACTTGCCAACCATACTTATTTATAAGTACAACATTGACCACAGTAACGGGCAATGTTGCCTTAGTTTCTATTCCATGACTTTCTAAACAACATTGGGTTTGTGTAAACAAGACGCACCTTTTCTTTTGTCTTATTAAGGACTTAAAACTGTGACTGTATAATGGAATATTTTGTGGTTTTGAAACCACAACTTTTTTCAGATCTGGCCTTGGTGCCCGAGGTCTCATTATTTTGAAAGTGCAGACCAATACATCTGATATCAAAATAGTTTATGCCAATCAAATGTACTCCAGTCCTCTATTTTCTATACCTGATTGCTATCTTACTGCCTGAATTTATTTTTAGTTGTATAAAAATATAGCATTTGTTATTTTTCCTGCTCATATTGGTAAGTTAAATATGGCACATATCATGGAAATTTAGATCAGCAAAAATATACATTACTGGGCACAATTCTGACAGCTAGATGTAACATATACATACCAAAATAATTTTTGGTATGTATATGATGCATATTTCTGGAATAGTCATGGCATCTTGATTGCATTATTGTTGTCACACATTAGTTTGAGGCAAATGTGTGACAACAGGCTAAAGGGTAGGTTCTGTTTGGAATGTAGGGGATTTAGGTAATTACTACCTTGGAAGAGGCAGCTTACAATCGCAGAGTTAATATAAAGAGCAACATATTTTGTACACAAACTGGTTTGCATTTCTACCTATCTTTAAACTTTGTATTGATTTCCATTCTTTTTAGTATCTGCATTTATACCTAACGCTAACACTTACCTACACCCTAGACATTCCTAGCCCTAACCTTAATCAAAACTTAAATCACACCACACCTCTAATCCTAACAACTAAGCCTGAACAAAATGTAACCTTCAAAAAGGTGGCTCGCCACATTAGCACCATACTTTGGCACCCAAACACGCACTCATGCGCACACACAGTATGTCTTTCCATCTTCGCATAGACTTTGCATTGACTTCTATGTTTTTTTCATTCATTTCTATAGCCTAACCCTGACGTTTACCCTAAACCTAACGACTACCTGTACATTAACCCTAACCCTAAAACAACACTCCTTCTTATGGGGTTCAGGCTTTGGGCCTAATGAGAAGCAGTGTTTCCTGGAAAAATTATCTTTACAAGGTGAGAAATGCTGAAATCATACACTTGAAAATGATTTAAAGGCGTCAACTTAACCAACAGATTTTTTTGAGCAAGAAAGGAGACCGGAATACCCAGGCGTAAATCATTAAAGAACATGTCCTTTGAGCCAATTAATTACCATCTGGTCTATTCAGGAACAAAGCCTGTTCAAATCAGGGTTTGAACAAGCTGTGGGTATTTTCCAGTTTGTGGGAAATACCCAAAACTGGACTGAAGTCCAGTCCAGTTTTGGGTATTTCCCAAACCCCATTTGGTAAAAGAAAGAAAAAGTCCTATTTAAGGAAAACAATAAGTTACTTGGGGCATGTTTTGAATAGGCTTGGTGTCTGTTCGTAACTCACTCAAAAACATCTCTTTACACCACCACCTTTAAGATTTGTTTTTGACTCCTGTACAGATGTTTTACAGATTGTCTTATTTGATGTGTTGTTTTGTATGGACGGTTGGGGAAGAAAGGGGAAATCATTTAACCACGAGTTGAGATAGAGACACATATGAAAGACTCTTAAAGTTACTTTTTACGTAACAAAACAAAGTAAAGCAAAAGCTGTAGCAGGGCAAAGAAGATCAAACAGCATTACAAGTATACTTTAAGATGATGCAAAGCTTGCACGGATTAACCGTCCAACCTGATCTGAAAACTATCCAAGATTTACATTTTGAAAAAAGATCTTGTGCGTTTCATCAAATGAAGTGTGGCAACCAAATAAATTTACTTTGCATATTAAGTGCTGCCAATGTCTGCAGTGAGAATAATAAGCTCCTACCTTCAACATAACAAGAAATGTTTGGATCTCCAACTTCAAAGTACATGTGCAACAGTCATACTTAATAAGAATATTATCTTTGTCTTGGAGTTGAGAGGCGATAAACCCTCACTGAGAGCATACATAACTTTACTAAATCTCACTTTCTGACCTGTATACTTTTTTAAAAAGTCTGACAGTTGCACATCATTTGAGGAAGAAACAAGAAAAGTACAATGGTGTTTCACAGGTCAATATGAGGAACTAATATCAAGGCAATTTGGAAAGCAGTTGTCCACACCTGAAGAGTTTTGAGGGTCGACTAAAATGGCAGCTGGATATGGTGCAATTTTTCAGCATTGGTTCTTGCACTCAAATTTGTTGCTGAAACAAGTGAAAAGTCAAACTTGGAGCAAGGAGACAATTCAGGTTCAAGACTAAACTTACAACTTTGGGGAATTCAAGCTGAGATTTTGAGGCCAACTCTCAAGATGCGACTCCTGGACAAAAGCTTGTGTTAACGTATTGGTGTGACACAATATCCTTCAGCTGAACAGAAACAAACTGAAGTTATTATCCTTTAACTTAAAGAGGAACAATCAAGAGTGAATGCACAGCTTCAGTTATTACAGCTTGAAACTAGAGATCAGGTCTGAAATCTGGTTGTAGTGACGGACTTTTACCTGAACCTTCATAAATACATAAAGACAGTTACAAAGCTTGTCTTTTACCACCTTAAGAACTATTCCAGGGTTAACTTATGCGTTTAATTTTAGTCGCATTGATTACAGCATCTTCACAGGTCTGCCTAAAAACATCAATCCTGCAGCTGCAGCTGACCTAGAACACTGCTGCTGGCATTCTGACTAAAACCAGGAAGATAGAGCACATCAAATCAACAGTTCTTCCACTGGCTCCCTGCAAACTTAAAAAATAGACTTAAAAATTCTAAACTGCTGTTAGTTTATAAATCACTGAACGGCTTATTATCACAATACATTATAGATCTGCTGTTGTTGTATCAACTTTCCAGACCCCTCAAGTCTTCTGGTTCCGCTCTGCATCCCCAAAACCAGAACCAAACACAAAGAAGCAGCATTCAGTTTCTATCCTCCACAAATCTGGAGGAAACCTCCAGAAAACTGAAAAACAGCCGAAACACTGAGTTCCTTTAAATCACGACTAAAATCCCATCTGCTTACAGATGCCTTTGATTAGTAGCAAATGGAAAATTGATCAACATATTTGATGTGTATTGTTGATTTTGATAATGGTATTAGACAGAATGACTATTGTTTTTTGCTGAAATGTGCTATGCAAATAATCTTGGCTTGACCTAAAGTTGCATGTTTATTTTGCTGTAGCTTTCCCTTCGTCTTTCACTCAGGAGTCCTGAACCTCTCTGAGCTCCTTACACAGACATGGATTCTCTATCAAAATGCCCTCAGTCAGCACAATTCCTGCAGCGCTGAGAGACTTTATCCTCAGGCGCCAACCCCCACTGCATCTCACCCTCCCCTGGTACTATCTAATGGCTCTCCACTTGATGTGTAAGGAGCGCAGCTTGTGGTAGACCACAGCGCATTGAACCATTGTTTGCTGATAAAACACTCAGCACAATGAATGCGTACAGGAAGTCCATCTCCAGAGTGTGAGCAATGACTGTAGATGAGACGGTCTGTGCTGTTCGATTTCATTTCAGAAAAAATATTATAGCTTTTTTGTTAACTGGACAGAATGACAATTTTACATTTTGATATCTTTCAGACAAATTTGTTTGCTGATTTACAAGTTGTCTTTCTTGTTGCATCTTAAATGCCATAACTGTTGCTCTTTTAATCATCCTATTACAAAATATTCTGTATTAGGACCAATATCTTATGCAGCATACTTTATTAACAAGATGCAGAATCTGATGTTTGTCCATCTTTTACACTGATGATAGAGTTGTATGCTATAATGCTAGCTCAAAATATTTTAATGGTTGATTATTTTTAAGTCAGATGGAAACTCAGGTTTTGATATTAAAATAAATCACGTTTTAAATTTTTGGTGAAAAACTAACTTGTCACAGTCATCTTCTTACTTCACATTCATTACATTATTTATGTCATTATAGTGGCATAAATAATGTCATTGCAATGACATTGTAATTACAGAGCTCTTTACAGATTTTGGATGTTGTTCATCTTAGAGCACTGCAATTCATAACACAATGTAAATCTTTTACCCACCACTGCACTTTTTCACTCTGGTTAACTGACCTTCATTGTCCCCATGCAAGTATATTTTTATTCATGAATCAGTAATTGGCTTACTACTAGTGTATCAACATTCTATATGTCACAGTGAGGTAGTGTGGTGCAAGTGTCTAAGAAGGTGATGGGTAGACAGCATCTGCAAGATTCTTTTTTGATTTTATTTTCTGATATCTTCATGTAATATACCAGAAATGTAACTTTTAACAGAAAAAAAACAATCAAATGGGTGTTTAGGGGTGTTAACTTTAAAAACATATGCATGGACGTCTCCTCTGATTGGCTGATAGATGATGACCGCTAGCACCATGACTGAATGACATCTGTCACTGCCACAATTTTTAATGACTTATTGCATGAACAAATGTATTCATGTGTGATTTTAATTCCATTTCTTATTTTATGGAAACACCATAATTGCAAAACTGAGTTTTTTCAACATTAGCAGGATATTGACAAAGATTTGCGCACATTTGTAATGGAAATGCAGCTAATGTTGTAAAAAATAAAAGGAAGCAGAGAAGATTTTAAATTCAATGTCTCATTTAAAATCAATGTCTGATTTTAAATTCAATGCCATTTAAAACAATCAATTTAAAACACACATTCCACCCCATTCCAACTGATGAAATAACAGTAAATAAAACAGCAGTCTCAACCTCATTACATTTTACAGCAAAATACCTGTTCATGGTTCCAAGACACTGATGCTGTTCAGACAACGGTTTTTCACAATTACTTATCACTCAGATAAAAATAGCTTTCAATACCTGCAGCATGTGTTCTGCTGACTGCAAAGCTATAGGCACAAAATGGGCTCAAGTGAAGACTGTCAAATTAGGCAGCAAATTATGCATTAGATAGCAAAGGCATGGATGGTGACTGGTGTGATGTAGAGCAGCGCTGCTGCTCCTGGAGGTGAGGCTGGAAGGTTCTCTTCAGCTGTAATGGAGCCTGACAAGCCGGTAAGGGAGCAGAGAGAGGGAGAAAACGGAGAAAGGCTTTTTTTAACCTTTCAAAGATTCTGGCACTAAATTGTTGTTTCTTTAGCTCTCTGATTTAACACATTTTGAGGTTGCAACCTGATGACACAGGGTGTGAATAATTTTAATACCCCACTGCAGAGAAATCAACTTCATGCTGAAAATAAACATAATAGTGCCGGGTAAACAAAACTCCTCAACTACATTATGGCTGTTTTTTTGTTGCTTCTTTTACTATTTACTTTTTCATTCTACAAAGCAAATCTTTTGTAAGCTTCCGAAGTGACTGACTGTTATTCAGTAAGTACCCGCTGTTTAATCTCATTGAGCTTGTTTCTGCACAAGGCTCTCGGACAAAAAGGTAAAGGACTTATCTGTTGTTGTTTTTAGCTCTGATGACCTCTAAAGAAATGTTTGCCTGTGTTCTTTTACCACCCAGGTAGACAGCCTCAGCTTAAGGTGAGGAACGGTGAGGAATTGAGTAACCAACATAGAAAATTCAGTTTTAGTTCCCCGGGTTTGTAGTTCATGTTTTGACACAGGTGATCATTCACTCCTACGCTCTGGGCTGGCATCAGTGCCACTGCACTGCTCCAGGCTGAGTTTCACAGCTCAACAGAACTTTATCTGAAGCAGCCAAGGAGTTCTTTGTCGTATGCTGCATGGCTCCATTCCAAGTTCAGGTGGTTTCCAGATATAAACTATGCTTGTTCAGTTGTATGAACTGAGAGACCAGGAGTTGTGTACCAACAAAGTGAACCAATGTGCATATTCAACTTTCTTGAAGTGTTATTTGTTTCATTTTAATTTATTTTCCTTTATTAGACTTTTCATCATCTATCTTACTGTAATTGAATTGTGAATGTTTTAAAATTAATCGGTCAAACCTACAGTGCTAAAATCTCCCAAAATCACGAGAAACCTATATCTTTGGGATATAATTCCAAACAGTACGTTTCATAATGTTATGATTCATCTATTTCCTGTTTACTGTCACAATTCATGCTGCTCCTCTACTCAGAGGATGTACATTTACCTTTGAGGACGTAATTCATGTCCCTATTTCTCATTTGTACCTGACTTCTGTTCAAACTAAAATTATTAGACTCACAAAAACAACACAGAATATCACCAAAAGAACACGAGACCCAATATGAAACAGTGGTGATACCACCATGCTCTGGAATTAAGTCTCTTATAATGAAACTTTTTTTTAAGGTTGAATATTTATTATGAACAATAATAAATACCAGGCAGTCGCCTTAAGGACACAGGTAGCAAGATGGAGATGAAATTGGATATATTTTATATGTTTTTGTCAGCATCAAAATTAACAAAGATTGAATTAATGAGGGGATGAACTTAAATTGGCCGCAATCTGTGCAATTACTTGAAAAGGACCATGGGCAAAAAATAATACTACTATGAGCAGTAGTATTTACCCAGAATACCCTGCACTATTGTCCACCTCCTGGCTTTTGGATGTTCTCCATCTACTTGCCATTCACATACGCATTGATCCACAGCAGAGTTCACTTCAACCAAACCCTGATTGAGATTGTAAGGCAGACTAGAGTCCGCTTGTTTGGTCCACATCAGAGTTGGATTCATTCACACTTCCCAAATCAACCAGACTTTCCAGACATACAAACTAGAATTCAGGTAAAGCAGATGAAGCGGGACTGATGTTAATGCATCCTTAGGGTTTGCATTAACTTGACTTAAACTAAATGGTTTAAGACAAAAAAAATTATTCTGAAAAGATATTTTTTTTAATATGCTGAAAAACCACAATGTTTTACATAGTTTCAAGTCTTTTACAGTCTCTACATGAATTTATTCCAGGTCTAGTCTTAATTTAGCTCCATCCATTTTCTATGTGGTGTTTTTTCTTGCCACACTAAATGGTTGGAAAATAGATCAAAAAGTGTATTTGTGAAGTTCATGGCAGAAGAATTTCTTCACAACTGCAGCTGTCAACTGACTCTGTGTAGGTCTTCCAGAGTAACTATGGGTCTCCTTCAAGTTCTTCTGATTAATTTCCTGTTTAGATTGATGGTCATATTTCGGTTTGTTTGAAGTGGTGCCATATTGTTTTGATTTTCAGGTGATAGATTGAACAGAGCACAGTGATATGTTTTAAAACCGAACTATGTTCATGTGAATTATAATCTGTCAAAATGATGGATGGGCTTCAAATTTTTCTGTCTTTAAATAAAAAGCGGTCAAATACAGAAAATGTAATGTTAACACAACCCCTGGGTCCGGCATTGGTCCGGTTATATCTGTGGTTTCATATTCAGTACCGGTAGCAGTATACCTCCATTAGCATTTCAAAGAGTTTCCAACTCGGCCTTTCTCAGCACAACAGCATGGCATTTATTTGTAGCTTGCAGAGGTAACAATCACCAGTTAGAACATTTAGTTAGAACCTCAGTTTTGCTCGTACAAATGATTCAAAGTCTTCTGGAGAGAAATGTGGAAGGCAGTTGTGTTCGGCTCCGGCTCTCTCCCACTGCGCCCTTCTTTTTTGTGTGTGGGAAGTGATTCAGATTCACCTCACTGTTTTGTTTTGTTTTTTTTTTTGTTTGTTTTTTAATTACAGCCAACAGTGACACTGTGTGGCTTTATCTAAAATTACACCAGTCAAATGCAACATGACAAACAACTACTCAGGTAAAGTTAGCCAAACTGCATCATCAACCCATCAAGTGAAAAAATGCCAACCTCCATGGGGGAAAATATAATAAAAGATGTACATTTTTGAAGTAATTATGAGTTTTGGCATATCACAAACAGCAATTTTTTAGTTTGTAAAGAAATTACTACTACATGTTCAACTAATCCTGGATCACTTTAACCTTTATTTAACCAAGTGAGCTATGAAGAACAAATTCTTATTTACAGTAACGACCTGTCCCTCAAATACTTTTGTAAGCCACTTTAATATTTGCATATGATGCCAAAAAAAGTAGAAAAAATCAGCTCTTTAGAAATATTTTATGACCCCCATAATCACCAAATCATTAATTTCTATGTATATTGCGCTTGCATTCCCAAGCACAGAGAGCCACTGTATATTAATTCACCCCGCCTCTCAGCTCCAATCAATACTTGTATTTATGAGCAAGTCTGCAACATTTTTTTTTTTCTTCCACCTCCTGGCTGGAGGGCAATTTAATTGGGTAAATCTATTCCTCTGATTAGACACAATTCACATTGGGCATTGTTTAATTCACTTGTAATTAAGAAGCCAAGTAACGAGACAGGACTGTTTAATTAATTAAAATTCTGAGTTCTCGCATGTGCCACAGATAAAATCTGCTGCACATTCCTCCATTTAGAATTCTAAGACAAAAAGTGAAGAACTTCCTGTCCATCCCCATGGCGATAAGATTCACACAGGAGATGGGGAAGGCGTACCTGAGAAGATATGGAGAACAGGCTCACAAAAGGGTTTATTAAAGTTTGTCAAAACTGCAAAACATGGCAGTTAAGGCAGGACTTTCTCCTTTTACGTCTCCAGTTGCATTATTTATCATGTGATGATTGTCTGTTACTGTTATTTGGGAAGGAAAAGAGCCATAAATAAAGACAACATGTATACATTTTTGAACTGCCACAGTATCAAATTCTATTGGACAATAAATCGTCCCAGAAGTTATTGCAATAAACAATAATATTGTTGTTTTAAGTCTATTTTCAGTAATATATTTACAAAGGCATAATAAAACCATCTAGCTTTGATTTTGTAAAGAAGACTTTAACACTGAAACAGGAAAATATTTTAAATATCCAAAATGAAACAAGACAAGCTAAATAATATAAAAGAAATAAATCCACACTCACAATTGATACTATTAAAATAAAATATTATGACATCTCTGTAAACATAAAATGCTCCTCAGAATGCCAATTATTGAGTAAATTTAAATTGATCATGCTATTGATTAATTGTGACAGGAAGAGAATTAACATGTTCATTCTAGTCAAAACGTGCTTCTTTAATACTAATGTTTCTAAAAAGTATTTAATAAAACCTTTAGCTTTTAGGTGTTTTCAGTAATTCTTGCTGTAAAATGTTGGTACCATCAACACTTGATAGTGATCTAATGGCTTCCCTCTACAGCCTGAGTGGTGTGTTGAATGAAAGTAATATGTTCCCAGGATGCGGATGTCACCAGAAGGCTCGCTTTGAGGTCAAGTCATACATCGCTCAAGAAAACTGCCATTGCTGCATGGCAGACTCTGCTGCCTGCAGTTAGTGTCTAGTGATAACATTTACTACAGTAGAGTTATAAAACAAAAATCCGAACAAGTGCTGTTGGTTTTCAAGGAGTCTCCGGAGAAATCTTTGTATTTTTCTAAAAATAAAAATGCCAGAAAGGCTTGGGTTTGCAAAAAACATCTAAAAAAAGAAAAAAAAAAACAAAACACAAGACTTTCAGGGAGAATGTCTGTTAGGAAAATTATCTAAGTTCATTTTACTTATCTAAGTTTTTTACTTGTGTAGTTACTTATGTAGTTCATTTACTTATAAGTTTATTTGAAGGTTGAGTTTTCATATTATTATTCTGTGTGTTGTTTCTTTAACTATTCTTTTACAGTATGCTATTAACTAGTTTTTAGGTGTTTGCTTGGGGGTTAGGAATGTTACACGTGCTTTGATCATTAGTTGTCTGTGTTATCAGTTGCCTTTGAAGGTGATTTACAATGGTCAACCTTATGCTAGTCAGGGGGATGCCAACAGAAGGTCTGAGGAACATCTTGTGAGAAAGTGTATTGATCAATTGTTTGTGTGACTATGTGAAAAGCCCAACCTCTTTCCTTGTGATCTTAATAAAAAGCAGTTGGGGACAAAGAGCCGACGGAGTTGTGCCCAGACAGTGTTTGACGGCGGTTTCTCCGTGTCTGGCTCTGCTCCCCTTCTCTGCAGAAAAGTAATTTGTGTCTCTGGTTGATTCTTGCAGGTTAGGAACCAAAAAATAAACCTAACAA
>CAEFZY010035339.1:0-14604 GCA_903066815.1 Brachyrhaphis roseni
GTGACCATTGGCATTTCGGAATGTAAAACAATTGTGCATAAGCTTCTGGCGGCTTCTGGCGGGTGGATGTTAACAGGTTGCTTTTCTTTTTCCGTCAGATAATAACAGATAACTGTATGCTGTCTTTGGATCCAGAGTGATTTTTTTTTTATATTTTAAAAAGTCAGTTCTGGTCTTTGGTTTTGGTTCTGACAGTAGAACATCCACCTCAGTGACCATCACTGAGACATTTATCCATGAGTTTCTCAGGACTTCCTGTAGTTTCTCTCTGAGCTCTGACACGGCTGTTGTCACGTCCTCAAAGTGTCCCAGAGGACGGACATTGATGCTGGATGAGTATTTAGACCCACTGAGTTCTGGCAGTGAGGGGTAGTTGAGGAGAAACTGGTTGTGATCCTCTGTGTGTGAGATCTGCTGCAGCTCAGAGTTTACCTGAATTCCATCATAGTTGTGATAAAATGTATAACTGCTTCCATCGCAATATAAAGACCAAGATTTGTCATTGTTTCTAAAATCACTTTCATCTCCTGATCTGCTGATATTCTTGTATGAAACTGCTAGATCAACTCCGATTCCTTCCCACTTCACCTCCCAGTAACAATGTCCAGTCAGACTCTGTTTACTGAGAACCTGAGCTTCAGTGAATCTGTCTGGATGATCAGAATAAAGTTGTTTTTCGTCAGTTAAAGTTGCCTTTCTGTTTCCCTCAGATAATAGCAGATAACTGAGTGCTGTGTTTGGATCCAGAGTGATTTTTTTTGAATATTTTAAAAAGTCAGTTCTGGTCTTTGGTTTTGGTTTTGACAGTAGAACAGCCACCTCATAGATCGTCAGTTTGACGTTTGTCCATGAGTTCTTCAGGACGTCTTGTAGTTTCTCTCTGAGCTCTGACACAGCTGTTGTCACGTCCTCAAAGAGGCCTCCTCTTATTTTGTTTCTTGTGCTTTACTCCCCCAATGACCCTCATTGCAATCCTCCTTTTAGGAAACCAGTTTCAGTTCTCATTCATTCCCTTGACATCTTTGTTCTGCCTTCATGCTTTCCAAGTTTGTTGTCAAGCTTATTTTCAAGCTCCTTGTGCTTTAACACTCCCCTGGCTGCTCCTCTAGATAATGCTGTGTTGATTCCTGATCTACAAACCACCTCTCACCTGCCTGTCCAGTTTCCACCAATCCTCTTTTTGCTCCACCTCCATCTGGAAAGAAAGACGAAAAGGAAAGCATTCAACAACAAACACCAAGCAACCTCAGTCTCTATGGATAGACTCATCTCCTTCCTAGAAACTCAACCATGTGGAGATCCGTAAAGTGTTCTCTTACTTGTCTCCTGCCCAACATATTATTATCTTCATAACCACTTCCCTCTCATCCTTACCCTAAACTTGTTTTATAAATAGATCCCTCTATAGAGCTTACAATGGCTTTTGGTTTTGTGGCCCCCACTTTCTTTTTAGGTTCTTTTGAGCTGCGTCATAACGAGGTCCACGGTAGTAAAAATTTTAATTACAATTAAAAATGTAATGTTTTAATTGTTAATTTGTGTGTTTTTATGAAAAGTACTTTAAACTGCCCTGCTGTTGAAATGTTCTATACAAATGAAATTTGATTGATTGATTGATTGATTGATTAAACATAGCTGATGTGTGCTCTCAGCACAGTGTGTGTGTGTTTATGTGGGAATATGTGTGTGATTAAAAATACTACATTTTTAAGAAAAATAGTCCAAATAAAAAATAAAGAAATAAAAAGATCGTTCATATGCCTGTTAGAACAGCAGCGCGTCCAGCAGGGATTTAAAGACAGACAGCGTGTCAGAGAGTAATTTGAGTGGGAATGTGGACGTTTATTCTAAATAGTAAAATCATGTGCAGAAGTTGTACATTTACAGACTAGAGATGCTTTCTGTCCATAAAGGCGCATTCACAAATCTCATCTGAAGGATGGTACCGGTACCACACGGCTCCTTCTTTAAGTTCTGCTTGGAGCTCCAGGATGATCAGTCCAAGATCCATGTCCAATGCTCATAAACCATCATCAACGTTTCCCAGCAGATCAATATGATCTCTGAACAATCGCTCCATCTGAATACTTCCATTGGTGATTTTCTCCATCAGACCCATGGCGCTGTGCCACGATGACGTTGTGACGCTTATTTGTGGCACAGTGCAAAGATGTGCACCTTTGCGCAGCTACTTATGTACATGTGATTGTATACACACCTTGATCACCTTAAAATAATCAATCCTGACTGGAGTCATAAAAAGAGAATTTCATTCTCTTTTTATTGAGAATGAAATTACCCCATAGATGCATTTCATACACTCTGGCACACAGACGGATGAGTTACATCTTTATGAGACAAAAACTTGAAAACCTCATTCGAGTGAGGTTTTCATGTCTTTTAATTTGTATGTTCTTTATTTTGTCTGCATGTTATGTTATCATCTGAGGATAAATGTGGTTCACTTTCATCTGTTTCTACAGACCAGATAAGTTTCTATAGCTCAGTAAAACAGCAGTTGGTCAAACTCATGCCACATTACTTTGGATCAATGCAGATGGATCTTGATGTATTGCTCACAGTGTTAATACCTACTTGAATATTGAAACCTCCTGACCTTTCAGATAAAATTGTAACACAAGAATTACAGAGGAAGGATTCGGGTTGCATAAGAAAACGACTAAATTAGTAGCCAAAGTAATTTAATATGTGTTCCATGCTGCTCAGAGCAAGAGGAAGACACAGACTGCACTATCTGTCTCCCTTTCATCTCCCCTCCTGATCCCTTCTATATCTCTCATGATGAATGAGGGGATGTGCTGTAAATCTGGAATGGTAGAACACACACACACACACGCGCCCCCACACCCCCACACATATACAGGCAGGCGGTGGGTGAATCTGGGCTGGTTGGTTCTTTTATAAATGAGCTCTGCTGTGTTGGGATGGCTGCAGTGATGACGATGCAAAATGCCATGACATGCAGACACACACACCACTTTAGAGCTGAACACACACCCATGCACACCCTACAAACACCTCTGGTGTTGAGTTGAAGTTCTCTGGAACCACTTAGCCAACCACTAGCACTGATGGCATAGTTACTTTGAAAAAGTAACTTTAATCGGATTACTGATTACTCCTTTAAAAAGTAACTTAGATTACTGATTACTTGATTTGGAAAATAACTAAGTTACATTAAAATTAATGTTTTTAGTTACTTTCACCAGCTGCTAACAACAACGCTCCGCCACCTATGAAAATTACATTGATTTTTGCCAATATTCAATTGCAAGTTATTTTATAATGGTAACATCAACTTCTCCACTTTAGAAGTGTCTCCACTTCTAAAGTTGAACTGAAGGGGAGATTGTTTATTAGTTACAACAGTACAAATAAAACTTTAGTACTTTTTGCATGTTTTTGTGTGTTCCACTATTGTCTGGAAAACTCTAAGAAGGATTCTAGAGTCCCCCTAAGCCCCTGCCCCAGCCTCCAGGTCCTGTGTTTCGGCCCTGCATTTGGTGTCAGCGCAGCGCACAGACCTCCTCCTGCGGCTCCACAACTCATAATTATAATGAAGTTTGGTTGCACAAATTTACGGACATGTTCAATCGTGGCTGTTGTCATGTTTATTGTGCTGTTCATATTAATCTCGATGTTTGCAGTTTTCTGGAGCGCAAAGCAAATCTCGACGTTGTTCACAGTAAATATATTAACTTGACATTAACAAAGACACAGCGGGACGGATCATCTGGGTAATGATAGACTACGTAAAACTAACTGGATGTCAGACAAATTCTGGGGTGTATGTCTGCTTATTTCCAAGCCCAAAAAGCGCAACTCATTAAATTTGCAAGCAACTTTAGAAAGAAAAAAAGAAGCCCAAAGCCGCTTATAATAAACGGAATTGGCGACCGGAACTCAAAATAGTTCCTTTTCAGCAACAACATGCGCATCTCCCTCTATTTTTTACGTTTCTGTCGCTGATGATAACTGTTGCATAGAAATGACGGTCACTCCGCAAGAGGAGTGGAGAAAATAACATTAAATTACAAAAGAAAATAGTAACACACAGTAACGCAAAGTGATTTCGATAAGTAACTGTAGTCTGACCACTGGATTTGAAATAGTAACGCGTTAGTTTACTAGTTACTGAAAAAATGGTACTTAGTAACGCGTTACTGACATCACTGACCACTAGTTGTACAAATGAAAGTTGGAATTTAATAAAACAAGCATAAAAGTTTGAAAACAAAATAAAGAAGTTAACAGAACATAACTGTGAAATAATACAGTTCATCTCTTTGCTGTGTTTTGATTGATGAATCAAAGCATCTACATCAGGGGTGCTCAATACGTCGATCGCGATCGACCGGTCGATCGCGGGAAGGTTTTGCGCTGATCTCGGCAGCAGGTGACAAACTGAACGCCACCAGGCGCTGAGACCAGAACTTCCTCTTCTGACGCGCTTATCAAAATATTCACTAAGATGCTAAACGTTTGTAGCTTCATTAAATAATAATAAAATCAACAAAACGTGTCCAAATTATTAATCTTAGTAATTATTATTCAACAAGGTGTTGCGTAATTCAGTGCGTTTTGGTTCCATTAACAAAAAAAAAAGGGACTCAAAGACCGACTGACTATCAGAGCATGAGTTTAAATTAACAACCATAATCAACCACTACGGAGCAGAGGGTTATTAATAATCGAGAAATAAATATCAAGCCTGGAAACCTCATATCGTAACGGACTGAATGTTATGTTTATAACGTAATCTTTGCTCCGCTTGCGATTCTGACTTTAAAGTCAGAATTCTGACTTTAATCTCAGAATTATTTTTTTTTTTTCGGTGGCCCTAATCCTCTTCCGTAAAATGCAGCATAGGACCAATGCATGTATTAGATTATGAATGTATATTAATAATTACTTAAAGTTTAAGATGTTCATCCTGCACATGTTGCACAAGCTGGTAAATGTGTATTGTTTTGGCCCGCCAAAAAGCTTGTTGTTAATGCTTGCAGCACTTGTGTGACTTTAGAACCTCAGCAAAGAAGTCATAAACAAGACGCAGTCCAAAGCACAACTCTTATCTAGATCAATAATCTGGGGAGAGGCAGACCATCCGTTTATGAGGCCGAGTACAAAGCCCCAGAGTAAAAAATATTGCCAGCAGTGCTCCATGCCGTGATGCATAAAGGGATAATCCAGGACACTTGCCAGAAAAAGTTGCAAGAAATGGTGACCCAAGGCCCTGCAGAGATCGATCAGAGGCTAGAGTCAAAGGAACCAAACACTCACAGAGACGTTCCTTCATTTTACGAGTGGAAAAATTTAAACCCAGACAGAAACAGTTATGCTGGACATGGTATGATCATATATTAGACTAGAAAACATCACTCAAGTGGAATATGAGCCCATCCACCTGGATGGGAGCAGAAGGTCATTTAGAATATTCTACTCTAACTGGAATATTCACCAGTAGAAGACATTTGAAGCAGCAATCAGCTTCTATGTGCCTTAAGTCTGGAACAAACTTCAAGAAAACTGCAAAACAGCTGAAACGCAGTTCCTTTGAATTAAAACTAAAAACCCCATGGTTAGAGTTATTTTTGATCCATAATAAATGGACCATTGACCAACATATTTGATTTATATTGATGATTTTAATCACGGCAAAATGTAATGTTTTTTACTGGTTTCATAATCTGTAACTGAATGATGCTTTTATAATGTAAAACATCTTGATCTACCTTGTTGAAATATACTGTTCAAATAAACTATATTGATTGATCGATTGACCAGGATTCCCAGTCTGTTCAGTTCTAAGAGAAATTGCAGAAAAATAAAGCAACATCTACATCATCCTCTGAGGTTTTGGTACAGTGAGGCATCATGTTTCTTTTTTTTTCTTCTGCAAACATTTCAGTTTAATAAGAAAAGATAATTAGGAAACAAGTTGGCAAAAATTTTGAATGCATTCATTTCAATTAAACAATTACAGAAAAACATAAAAGAAAACGGAGAAGTGTCTTTAATGCCTGGCAAACTGATTAGTGTGATGTCCACATCCCAACCCAGTGGGAATTCACCTGTTTGCTAGTATTGTCCTGTTTGTCTTGTAACTGGGTTGCTGGTTTTCAGTAAGACACTTCACTAGCCTTACATGCTGGTGGTTCCAGTGGGCCACTGGTGCAAGGCAGCCTCACTGTAGCTCACCACCATCAGCATATGAATGTGTGCATGAAGGGGTGAACGACTGAATGTAGTGTGAAGTGCTATGGAGTCTTCTGTACTTGTTGAAGGCCAGGTACTGAGATGCACCAGGTGTATGAAGTACCAGATCTCATTTTGCTGATGCAGCAGAATGAAGCTGGACATCAACAGATAAATTTGTTTGCTAATTTAACACAAGATTCAATTAAACTAATTGGTAGGTCATCATACAGCTGATCTTAAACAGCAACGGAAATGGAAACTTTAATGTGTCCCTCAGGGTTTGTCCCAGTGTATTATCAGCCTGGCGGGCCACCAGGCTTTACTTGCTCCCCCACCAGGTGAAGCTTTGTTTGTTTCTGATTTTTTGTACACCAGTAACAGTAAATATGGATTGAGCTAGGTTTACAGTTGACACATTGATCTGGGCTTGAGGGAGTTTGTACCGATCGCACCAACCCTACACCTGCCCTTTGACCTCACAGTATTAATTCCAAATCATGATGCCTGCTCATGCACTTCCAAATTTTTGTTACTTTTTAGCATTTCTTATCTCAAAAACATGGCAGGCAGCTGGTGGACTGACCTGGCACCAACTAGCACTGGACTTAGGAAGATTTCTGGTGGAGACCTGGACCCCGCTCCAACACACCTGGATGAAATGACTGAGTGATTTCCAGTCAATTTCTCTAGAATCCTGCTAATGATCTCATTATTTGACTCAGGTGAGTTGAAATATCAACACATCTAAAGTTGCAGGACAGTGGCCCCCGAGGCCTGGATTTGAAGACCCGACACTATAGACCATAAACTCCAGAAGGCTTTCATTGTAATAGCTAAAGAGAAGCTTTAATGGACAAACCTGGCAAAACAAACAACTGAAAAGGCTGAAATGAAAAGGACAATGCAGTCTGATGATGGCTTAGTGCTGCTACTGATAGAAAAACATTTACAACTAGATTTGAAGTATTGTTCACTTGAAAAAAAAATCCTCCAGAGCTCTGTGAAAGACTCATAGCCAATTACTGAAAATGCTAGAAGACAGTTGTTACTAAACCACAACCAGTTTGGGCTGCAACTCGTTTTCCACATATAACACTGGTCACCTGCCAAAAAATTGTTTGGGATTTTTAACTGTTTTACAGTAATTCTGATGTGCTGAATCAAAAAAATCACATTGGTTTTGCGCAATCAGGCCAACTTTTATGCAGTAATGATGGCTGATTACTGCTGGACTCTAAAGAGAGAAATCCCTGCTGCTGAGCATACGAGACGTTCAAAGAAACCGAAGGTCATGCCATGAATTTTGCACAATGAAGACGTAATTTCCAATTAACCTTATCAGTGTTTATTACTCAATTTACAGAAATCCAAGTTTGTAACGTTTCATTATTATACTCAGATAGAAAAAAAAAAGAAATTTCTCCTACAACCTTTTTTGGAAGAGAAATATTAACGGAAATAAACTGATAAAGTTACAAAAATATAATAAATTTAGTAAGAAGATCAGATTTCTTTAAATCAAATAGGAATAAAAACCTGATTGAGAAAATGGATATTGTTTTTGGATTCAGTGGTGAAACTAGTCCTAATTCAGTTGATTATGAAAACACTTGAGCTGAAGCAGGAGGAATCAGAGGACAGATCTGTTTCAAACAGCTCTATGTCTATTATATTCTAAAAATTAAATATATCATTTAATCTGACAAACAAACAAACCATTGAAAACATTTAAGTTGAGATCTGTACATTTTCAAACAGAGAGTATCCTCATGCTACACTTTGCTTTATAAAACCATGGTTATTATTGAACCATATTGCTATTGTACACCCATAGAAACCCTTGAATATGAGCAGAATGCTTGGACAGCGTTCCTGCGGCCGCCCCGGCTGCCAGCTTCCATTATCTCAGCACTTTCTGATGTCAAACCACTCATTATTTGCTGCTTGAGGGTCACTGCATTCTGATGACAAGGTCAGGATCCTGGACCTGTGGAGGAGCCTCAGAGGGAGCCACAGTGTGAGTGTGACGGTGTGTGTGTGTGTGGGTCTGGGTGTCCAGATCTGATCCTCCAGTGGTCCGCCGGTGGTCTGATGGTTTTAGATATTGTCTCCACTCCAAAATTAATCATATTTTCAGTTAAATAATAAAATAAAGTCATATCAGAGATTCCAAACTGTTGAAATGATGACTTACTGTGGTCTCATTTTTATACTGTAAAAACCTGTGAATACTGAACTGATGTAAACAACACAAGTCAACACCAGGCAGACACTCATTCTACGCTGATGAACATTCACTGACCTGGACATGCTGTCATTTTGATCTGACCTCTAGATTTTTACACCCTTCACTTTACTGGCTTCATTTCCTCACTGTGAACCTCAATGAATTTCATCTTTAAATGCATCAACATTTGTAGCAACATAAAGTTTGTGTCAGCAACTTCCAGGCAGCAAGCAACGTCTTGCCTTGATTGTCCATTTAAATTTGGTCAAAATAACTTACAAAACGCTTTGAGACCATGAGTTCAGTCATTCAGAAGGAATTTCAGTCCAAATGCTTGCTCATGCAGAGTTTAGCATCCAAAGGTTCCTTCAATAATCTGCTGCCATTGTCTTCTGTCAGTGGACAGATCTTGAAATTTTGCTGAGCTCATCAGTTTGTTCTTTTTCCCTAAGAAAATACAAATCTGTTTTCTCTGGCCAACATCAATGCTTCCACTGTTCCTCTGATGGATTTTCTTTTTTTCCTCTTTCCTGCCTCACTCTGACTGAGCGCTCCTTTGTGCAGAGAAGAACCAAATCTATGTTTGGTCCCTTTCAATCCAGACGGTCAGAGAAAATCATTGAACTGTTTACCCGGATTGATTCTTAGTTGGATTAGAACAGCAGTTGCTCTACGACGCTGTTGTTTCATCAGATTGAATTAATGGACTCTGAATTTGAAACTAGTATGGTAATGGACTGGACTGACCCCTGCTAGGCTGAACTTGTCGGCGGTGACACAGCCATATTTTCAGTACCGTAACTCCGCCACACTTTGCGCTATCTGAAAAAATCCAACGGTTTCTGAAAGGGGAGATGTTTGCTTTTCAGCCAATATCGGATTATTACGGTAATTTCACTCCCCAGTAGCAGGGAGTGAAATTAATATGAGGGGCTCTCTTTTATTATACGGCAAATTGCTAAAATAACTTGCTACATATTGAAAGTTCCAGCTGTTATGGATAAATGGGCAAATATATTTACACACAAGACATTTGAAGAACTTTGTAGAATTAAAATAAGCAAAAATAACCAGCAGAGATTTGAAATTTAGGATTTAAAAGGTTTTAGTCTGATAAGAAAGTAGTAGAGATAAAGGGATCTGATATGGAAAGCGAGTTGGGATTATGTTTGGTTTAAAATATGTATATTTTCAATAACCTCACTTACATGTTTAATTGTACTGCTTCTACATTTGACCCTGCAAACAGCTAAAGTCCAAAAATGATCTAAAAACCTCTGGTAACAAAAGTATTTATACAAGTGGAGATTAAATTAGGTCACTTCTAATATTTTTTTCTTTCCTCCTTTTTTTTAAGGATTTAAAGGATAACATGTACTTAGAGAACATGCATGTCACAGATTTCCGATTCATATCACATTTGAAAAAATCTGAGAGATTAGATGAAAACCATGCAGTATTTTCAATCCACCTCACTGTTGTGAAGTTTGTTGGTCTGTCACGTAAAATTCCAGTATGATACAGAGCAGTTTACGGTTGTAACACATCAAATATGAAAATAGTTCATGAATACTGTTGTATTACAGCAGCTAGGTGGTTTAGCTGCCTGCACTGTTTGGCTCTATTAGCGTAGCTCCCAGTGGAGGTCACACTAACTCCTCTGGGTCTCTGTGAATCAATGGCAATTTCCGGATGATTTTCGAGTTTATAGTTTTCAGCTCAGCTTTTAGAAATCTGTAACTTCAGGTCTCATTTGGTTTTCATGTAGATTAGCTATGCTGTTGTATCGGGAACACAATTAGCATTTTTGTTTTTTTGGTGGGACAAGTAGGGCGTTGTTATTACTGGAAATTGGAAATAAGACGCAATTTAACTCAAGAGGGTTCCTCAGATGAAACTCATCTTATCCATCGTATTTGTTTCAGCTTTGGACTGTACCTGTTACTCTCCAGTTTTATTTCCTTTCTTGTGTTTTACCCTCTCTGTGGTTCTCCTCTGCTGGTCTTGGAAACTTGATTCTGCAGTCACACCCGACGTCGTCAGCACAGCTCTCTTTAAGGCATACTGCTTGGTAAACTACTGATTTGTTTTATCAGTATTAATTTTTGGTATTAATTTCTTAAAATTAATACCAGTTACGGCAACTTATTTCTTCTGGAAAATTTGAGGAGTTAATCTTAGGATGTGTTCTCAGCAGCCCTGATTAATCTGCTTTAATCAAACTTTGGTTCGCGTGCCTAGAAACAAAAGTCCAGTTTGTTTGAGGAAGTGTGAATGCGTAACTCTGAACAAAACATAGAACTCTGGTCCACCAGAAAACCTCGGCCTCAGTTTGATTGAAGTGAACTCTGGGGCGGGTTGACTGGATGTGTGAACACCAAGCGAACCGGAGACCGCTCCAAAAGCAGGAAGAGGACTACTGCGCAGGGCATTCTGGGTAAATACAAGCAGAACAAACACGCTAATTTAGCTCTCGAGGGAGAAATGGCTTGTTGTCTTTTGCCAAAGACAAAAGAGAAATCCTACACACACTAAAATCTGATGCCTCTCCATTTTTGTTTACATTTTGTGAAGAACAAAGTTGTGCTTAGCATTTTCTGGAGGGTTTTGTATTGTTTCTTTCAGTGGTTCTTGGTGCAGCGCCCCCACAGGCGAGGAGGGGGAAATGGTTTAGTTCATTTGTTACAGTGCGGAGAAAAAGAGAACCACAGCAGATGAAATGTAGCAAATGTTACAACCTTTTTCTTACTTAAAAAAATGGGTATTTAATATATTTCAAGGTAAAAAAAAAACAAACTTACTTTTATAAATCAAAAAACATTTTACAAAAAATGTTTTAACCTATAATTCCAACAGAACCAGCCCAGTAATTGTGTCTCCACAGTTACTGCTCCAAAAGATTCCTGAAATCATTGTGTGGACTGCAGTCAGCAGATAAGTGTATGCTAATTTACCTGCATCCTGCAGACATACGGGAGTACTTAACAACGATCTCACATCCCTACACATCATACACTGTTCACAGAGAGCAAGACTAAAACAGCTTCTTGCCTGCTCAAGCAGAAAGATGGAAATTGTTCAGTGAAACGTTACATCTGCCAACCATCAGACAGAGGAATTAGCTCTTACAAAAGAAGTATTTGATACTGAAAAGCTGAAAGATCAGAAAACCTGACCTTTCAGGTTTTCTTAGGATGGAGGGTTTTGTTATCATTGTAGGTACAAATCAACTCCAAGAGATGCAATCTTAAAAAAGTAACCCAGAAAAACATTAAGTAATTCATTTGCTGGTTTGGTGCCTGAAATAAACATCTGATCACCTAGCAACCAGCAAGAATTCACATTGCATGTGTTAATTTCAGATTCAGGTTACCTTTATTGTCATTCAGCACAACAGAAGAGATGCACTGCAGAATGAAATTATGATGTACATTAGGTCACAAACGATGAAAGAATATAAAAATAAGAAAAAAAAAAGAATAAAACAGAGGAAGAAGAACCAGGTAGAAAAAAAAAAGGAGCCACAGTATAAATATAAGTGAAATCCTTTGCAAGTTGTGTAAAAAACGCATGAGAAATAATATGTGCATATCTATCAAAATCACGTAGATAAAATACTAATATAGTCTTTGGTGCCTGTATAACACACACATGACCACGCACTCCATCACACTCCAACTTTTTAGTTTCATTATTATTCTGTGTTCTTTGACTGGATCGCTCTTGTTTCTACTTTTCCTTAGTTCAGTTCCTCTTATTGGTTCTAGTTTATGTGCATTTACGCGTATTTATTTCTGAGGTATTTATTTTGTATTTCATATCTGTGATTGTAGCTGATCAGAAGTCTTAAATGTAGACTTTTGTCATTCAGTTCAAAGATAGAACCTTTTTAGTTAGTATTTGAGCAGCAGCCAGGTTTCCCTGTTACACAGTGCAGACATACTGTATGTTGGAACGCGATTCCTCTGTGACGCACAAGGACAAAACTTCTCCGCACGTTTAACCAAAGTACAAATAATCTGCGCTGACACAGTGACTCTGCTCAAACGGTGACCATGGGTTATGAGAGGAGAGAAACAAGTCCTGACCAAACCCTGACACCCATAACACCCTCACAGTGAACATGCATACACAAGCAGCACACTCACATCACGTCTCCTAAGTCTAGCCCCGAGGCTTTAAACCGTTTTTAATGCGCAGCAAAGGTCAGGCTATCAAAAAGTCACTCGATAGGAAATTGGGACGATGTCTGAATACCCAGAAACAGCCGGTGTCCAACCAGCCCACTGACTTCCTCCATTATGTTGTTCGGCTAGTTGGCCGCAGTGAGACAAGGTAACAGCTGACATTTAGTGGGATTACAATAGTCTGATCACATAAGCAGCTATGAATAATAATAGAGGAAACTGCTCAGAGAACACAATTTAAGTGGGAAAAAAAACCCCATTTATTTTCAAACACTGATCGAAAGCATGAAGCAAAGCCATGTTTGCAACAAAAACACATTATTGAAACAGTTTTTCTGAACAGTAATCTTTTATTGTTTTGTATGTAACATTCAGGGGATTTAATTGGAAGGCGTTACTTTTCAGATGATTTCTGCTATTTACTAAATCATTTTGAAAAGCAAAACATCCATTCAGTACTTTCTGGCCACTGAGACGGGTTCACCAGAACTTTCCGTTGACATGCTGAACTGGTCCAGATTTTATTTTTGAAGACTGAGACCAGATGAACTATTAAAATAAGTGAAAGAAACCCCTCTGTGGCGATCCTCAGGGCTCTGTTCTTGGGTCCCTTCTGTTTGATTCAATTCAGTTTAATTGATTTATACAGCATCAATTCACAGCACATCATCTAAAGACACTTTACAAGAAAAATATATCATTGTCAGTTATTAAACAATGCAGTCAAGTTCATATGAATATTGAAATTGTTTTAAGAAGTTTGTTTTTTTCTAAGGAAACCCAGCAGATTGGATCGAGTCGTTGACTTGAAGCAACAGAAGACAATCAGTTGCATTGTACCGTTGATTTTACAGCCGTCCACCATACAGAGCATGTATGTAGTGACAGTGGAGAGGAAAACCTCCCTTTTAACAGGAAGACACATCCAGCAGAACCAGGACTACTTTCTATGTAAAAGATAGTGAAGCAAAAATAAATTCAATGTAGTTCTCTTATGTAACATCAGTTCACAACAAATTTAATCTGAAGACATTTCATAGTGATGACGTTTGCATGGAGTCACTGACTTTGCAACAATCGGTCCTAACTGGGCATTGGGTGGTTAATTACACTGTCGTTAACCTTTTATTATTTCCTGCTAGTGAGTCAAAATTTGTTGTTTACAAATTAAAGCTAATGAGTCTGAGCTGAAGGCACAAACGTCTGCATCTGAGCATCTAATAATGTGCACATCCTCTGCTTTCATTGGGACTCAGCTTCATGTTCTGGAACCACTCCTCTCCTCATGCACCTGCAGCCGTCGCTTGTTCAGAACTGGGTCACTTGCTATTGTTTTCTCCGCGTTCATTTATTTATTTATTTATTTATTTATTTTAATGAGGAGAATGGATGAATTAGTTATAATCATACAAGCAAAAGCAACTGACCCAAATCCTGAGCACAAAAACAGTCCTGATGGTTTTCTCCACATGCCGGCCTTATGGCTCTACCAGACAGAACAGGGGTCTGGACAAAGAGCCATCGCCGCCACAAAATGAAATTTGTCTGCAGCTGCAAAATAATAATAAAAGAAACTTAAATATTAATTTGAAAACCAAAAAAGCTACATAAAAGTGACTATTTTCATATTTTCGAATAAAATGGATTATGTAATTTACTACTACTACTACTACTACTAATAATAATAATAATAATAATAATAAAACTTTATGAATAAAAATGAGTGAACCCTTTCCATAAAAACGTAAAAAGGAAGAAGAAGAAGATGAAGATTTTTTTGATTTTTAACAAAACATTTATTATACAATAAATAAATTCAAATAAATACCATTACTTTCACAGAACAAATATAGACATTTACAATAATAATTTGTTATATTCTAATTCGTCTTGCTCGGAAATGATGCACATTATGTTTTCAAACCCCCACAGGGCCACAAACTCTTTAAGATTCCTGGTGGCTCTGTA